>JAMKCH010049270.1:0-112957 GCA_023653785.1 Ophioderma brevispina | reverse complement strand
TCTTTAAATGTCTTCAAAATGATGCTCCTTCTTACTTATCATCACCATTTACTTTTACTTCTAATATTCACACCCAAAATACTCGTAGCCAATCATGTAATACACTCGTCATACCTACTTGGAGTATCATACCTGGCAAACGGACATTCCAATACAGAGGTGCTTCAATGTGGAATAATCTTTCACCCCATGTCCGCAGAAATTTTTCAGATATGAATGTTAACACTTTTAAATCTAATATTGTGTTTTGAATCTTGTTTTTATGCTTTGCTGTTTTATTTATTGCAGTTCCAATGATAATTGCTGTATCTTTTTCCTTGTACACATGTATATGTTTATGTATTTTAAGGCAACCTTGGTTGAAATCTTATTTTATGCTGCTCTAATTAATCTGTTTCCAACATTATCACATAAATTCATTGTTTGTACATACATGTATAAATGTTTATTATTTTTTCACTTGTAATTATATATGTATATCAGGGTCTCATGGGAGACCAGTTTGTATAACTGATTTGAGTTACCCTGAATAAATAAAGTTTTACTACTACTACTACTACTTTGATATAGCGTTGTATTTTGCCGATCCCAAAATAAACGATTTCACATACAGACCTATTTTGACGTTTTTTCCATCGATCTTTCGTAAACAAGTTTTTCACATAGAGATGTATTTTACGTACATTGAAAAACAAAGGTGTAATATGCGTCGTATTTTGCAATATACATTATTTGTGATTTCACATACAGACTTTTAACTTTGTAGCCTAATTAATATAATTTAATTGCAGTTTTAAGTTGGATTTATGGTTAATATTGGACTTTAAAATGTTTTTCTTCAAAACAGGAGAGTCTAAATGTGTCTTTTATGCTTCGTTTTACCGTATAGGTATGAAATGTCGCGGTAGATTTTGAATTGCGATTTTCTCGGTTTGTGTAAAATACGACAGTATGTGATGTGGGCGACGATTTAACTAATCAACTTCCAATTTATATATATATATATATATATATATATATATATATATATATATATATATATATATATATATATATAACGATATAAAATTCGTAAATTCGTATAGAAAATAAACATATCAAAATAAAATAGAACAACCAAAATGTATTTGTAGTAGAACTTGCATTGTATAGTGTTGTGTTAGATTACAGTGTATTACTTGCATCTATTTCGAGCGACAGGACAGATTATCGGAATTGTTCTTAGGAACATTAAAAGTCTCTTAAATGCACACAAGAATATACTGAAATAAAGTTCTCCTTTTATGAGCACTGTAGTGTCAAGTGAAATGTAATCTAGTTCTTACACATTTCTCAACCCTCTAAAAAAGCAGCGAGCATGCTTAGATATTAATTTATGTTTGTGTTGAAATTTGACGAGTGTATTTGAAACGATATGATTGATATTGGTGATTTCTGTAAGTGCACGTTAGACTTATGCCAAAATGCATAATATTCCACTCCAAATATGCGTTAAAGTTAAATATATATATTATGCTTTGCATAAATCAGGTTACATGAGTGTAATGTTTATTTTTACAGAGGTACTTAATGGAATTGCGCTACATATGTATGCAATTTTGAAACTGATATTAAAATTACTATGCTAGTTTAACTTATTTATTCAGTAAAATTCCACCTCTTTTCAGATGGCATCAGGCCTTTTATGAAAGCTCGATTTCATAAATTCTACATTAGGTTTGTTGTCTTAGCAATCGTAGATCGGATACAGCATGAATGAATTGTTTGTGTTCATTTTGTGCTAACGAGCCATGTTTAGTTTCCACGTTATTGTCGCCAATGCGGGATATGCTTTGGAGAACAGTACGAAGCTCCCGATCTAATTAACATCCTCAGTGACGAATATTTTCAAGCTAAGTGATCTAACTAAAACTGTTCTTAACAGAAAATACTAAAATAGCTAATTTGGAAATATTTAACACTGCTTTGATGTAGTTAGATTGTTAATGTGCAGGTAATTCCATCTACCTATTTACATTGAATATGTCGACCAAATATTTCCTGTACATATTTGTTTACGATGTTTTGCTCGTTTTCAGCTGAGCATATAAACATAGAAAGTCTGTCAGCGCTTATATTTAACACAAACTACAGACCAGTTTGAACCACCATGAAGAACCAACCTCTAAACCGAACTTACGAGCAGATTAAATATTTTATTTAGGAACTATTACAGAAGACAGCACAGATTTTAAAACGACATTCTGGCAGAGATGTACTTCAGAAGCTGATTGATGAGAAGGTACTGAAAACACAAAGAAATGAATTGTATTGAATAGCTAGCCATGTTGGTGGACACGATAGACGCATTCCAGGACTACATACATTCACCTGTCCATGATCCCTGTAAAAATGCTACACATGGATATATTGACAGCTTAATGTATTGTAGTCCTGGAATGCGTGCATTTTGTCCACCAACGTGGCTGAGGACTGACTTCATACTGTCTATAGGCGACACATCCCGGTGTGAGAAACCTGTTTGCCCCGTATCGGATTGTCCCAAGACCGTGTAATTTCTAAAGACGGTACCGAATAAAGCATGACCTCGATGGAACCACTGATGCATGTCGTAAAATTTTACTAAGGGATTCCACGGGCCTAGGACGTTCACTCATATAGAACTCTCTACTTCTTAACACTGGTATTGTCAAGATCCTTGCTTGCGTCATGTTGCTTGCACAGTGGTGCTTGGGGAGCATGTTGGGTCCGGGGCTGGAGCGCTTGGCACCCTGCGTCTTGAGAGCGGGCATGCTGCTGCCGGGGGAGGGGTGGGTGGGGGGTGGCGGGGGGGGGGGGGCGGCTGCCCCACCTGTGGGAATCAACGGTGGGGCAGCTCCTCGGCGCATGGTTTCGGCACTTTTGGATCTCTGCTTGGCAGGCCGGTTCAGAGTGGCACTGGCCTTGGTGAACCTTTCTTCAACCGCAGGGTGTCGGGCCCCCTTCCCGTCCGAGCTGGGCCTTTCGCTGTGGGGATGGGGGGCTTCAGGTCTGTCTAGGGAAACTGAGCGCACCGGGACGCCTGTTCCCGACGGCATTCCTGCAGTGGTGTGGGGAGTCTGATCGGCTGTTTTGGAGTTTGGTAGCAACACCTACATGGGAGACAGGCCGGCTGCCTTGTCGGCATTGTTCGTCGCTCCTCTGCCGGGGAAGGACGGCCTTCAGCGGCCCCGGAACTGCGGAGGAGTTGCGCTGGATCCCATTCTCTGACGGAGTCGGAGTGGTTTTCGCGGGTCGGCACTGCCTCGGATGCTTACCCTCGGGGGTCGTGGGGAGTTGGGGATTTCCGGGAGGGAAACTTCGGTTGTGTTTGTGGGCGGTGTCGGCGGGGATGTGTGCTGCATGTTCTTGACAGCTGTGGTGTCCCGGACGGGGCTGTCGGGGCACTTGCCGTCATGTGTGATGACCCGTCCGGACCGTGGATGGGACCACGGGGGGGGGGGGGGGGGGTTGTGGCGACAGGGGATTCGCCGTCGGGCCCGGGTGTTCTGGGCGTTACTGGGGTCGGCATCTCGCGGACCTTGACTGTGCGGGTGGTCTGGCTCTGGCTGCCGGTCTGGTGTGTGGTGCTAGAGGTCTGCTGGCATCGCTTGGGACTGCTGTGGACGTGGTCGGCCTGAATCTGGATGCCGGGAGGGCGGAATGTGTGGTCGTCGGCGAGTGGGGTGGTCGTCACCTTGTCTGCACTGCAGGCGATGCCCAACTCAGGGAGGTCAAGGACTTCAAGTACTTGGGGTCCTCCTGTGTTGCCGACGGCGAGAAGGGCTTCCCGTCGCGCAGTGGACGAGCTTGGGGTGCCTGCAGTGGGCTACGCCACTTGTGGCAATCTGGTGTCTCCGGTTCAGCGAAGCTGGGGTTCTTCTGAGACTGTGTGGAGAGTGTCCTGAGTATGGATCTGGGGCCTGGACCATGGTGAGGGAGCTGCGGGATGGGCTTGATGGCACGTACACCGTGGCTTCTTGTGTGCGAATACGGAACATGTCCTGGCGTGGGCGCATGTGTGGAGATGTCCCTCCGGTCTCGTCTTCTGTTGCCCATCGTGCGATGGATCGGGTGGTCTCGGACATCGCATATTGGAGGTTACCATGCCCAGGCGGGGGTTTTTGCACCTTTGAATGCATTGGCTTGATTGCTCGGGACGTCCGGCGGGTTCCGTCTGGCGTCCCTGGCTTGGTGATGGGCGGGGACGCTACGCGGTGAACAGCATCTCGGCTGCGGCCGCTACATACATGTAGATTGTCATATGGAACAGAAACATGGACCACAAATGAGAAAAGTGAAAAGATGTTTTAAATAGAGTAACAGTGGTGGACAGGAGCAGGGTGATCCTATGAGTTACAAAGGAAGACAGGTGCTCAGTACATCATAAAGGATATCATAGCATAGAAATGGAGATGGCGTATTCGACATTATTGTATCAAAGGTGATTTAGGGATCACTTGTGTCATTTCCAAATGCATAAATGATTCCACCCTCACAAATATCAATGGATCTAAATAGCACCTGCTTATTTATTGCATCCTACATATGAACATGGTATTTACACATTTGGGTCAAAGGCCATTTAGGTTTAACTTGAGCTTTTGAACGAAGTTGGTTTCTTGGCATTTTAACCGGATGGTACAATCTTTATGTTTGTAGGTCAATTATGAGTCTGCGAATTAAATATATAGGACAATGATTTTGAAGAGAAGGGTCCTTCATGAATAATTTCGGTTCTTGGTTGCACGTGTACATGTAGTCATAGTCGAGTAATGCGCCATATCCCACGTTAAAACCTATGTCTTCGGGCATTAAGATGGATTTAAAACAGGGATTTTAGTGGTTAAATACTGCATGCTTCTCTTTGTATTTGTTTTACACTCTGGTAGTTCATATGTACCATAATATTCATTTATGAGTCAGCGAATGGAATATAGGATGAAGTTATCGAAGGAAAAGGGTGCATGACATTCATCAATTTACGAAAATTGAGAGTTTGTGTTACGATCTTTGAAATTGATCACATTTTGTATGCTTTGTAGAATTAATCATATCATGTATGCTCGCATAATTATGCAGTACTTACAAGACTGAAAAGCCATAATATTATAATGAATTGAACCCTACAAGATTGATATCTTCTTTTCAGTACGATACCATAGCTTTAGTGAAACTCGAGCAACATTATTGAGAAATGGCAGTGCCTGTGTATCTACCCGTACGATGTGAGCTGATTTAATCCACAAGTTGATACACGTACTGCCAATGTGTATTCACAGTCTGCACACTCCAATAGTCGCTTGTACTGTCATAGTGTTTCAAATGGAATATTTCGATTGGTGTTTTATTGATTACCAGCGATAATCCAATATATGTATGTCACAATGAAGTGATGTATGTAACCTGAAACACTCCTTAACCTATTTCTAAAATATTCTCCTTTATTCCGGAAAACGAAACGAAATAAAGTAAACATACGATATAGGTCATCTTTGATAATGATCCTTAGATCCTCACGCGATGGATTCTCTCTAGGTTTTTATCAGAGGCTGCAGGTATTTGGAGGTGTTTATAAAAGAGATAACATGTCATTTTTGAAAGGTTGCTCATCAAGACGATAGTTTTCTTGAATCATTTGTATAAAATAAAAGTGTCATCACTATAATCATTCGGCTAAACAAGAGAGGTAGACCGATTGCATTTTAAGCTGTTTTTGTTTGTTTGTTTGTTTACTTTAGTAAAAACGTATCACATTTCCCATTAATTGTAAAGTCACTAAATGTTTACAACCATTGATCAAGATTGAAAACTCTTTTTTAAATCCATTCAAAAAAGGATGACCTCCGATGTAAAAAAAAAAATCGATATTTGTTAAACTTCATAGAAAATGGAAATTTTGGACCACCACCACAACCACCACTTGTAATGTAAGGAACATTTGAAGGTAAATTGTATGCAGTGAAATTAAAAGAAGTTATTGAAGAAGGAAACTCTCGTTTGGTCAATTATTTGTCACACTGAAAACGAACTGTGTAAAAGTTAATATTACGAATTAGTACTAATGACATCTACTTTGGATATGGAAACAGTCATTACAAACGGAAATACAAAAGAAATATAAATGCCAATGTTTGTTTCCATTAAAATTCCCATTTTAATTAATCTTTGTATTAAGATGCTTATATATTATTTAACCTTTGTCATCATTAGAAGTTAATTACCATTCCCTTGACCCCTGTAGGGGGAGGAGTACCAGTATGGGCTTTTCCAAATTGACACGCGTGCTTTGATTTCTGACAATAAAAAAAACAGCATTCAGACATCTTAAACAATTATTTAGCCAATACTCTGCGATATCAACTTTATTGGCGCGAAACCCCGGCGCGAAACATTCATATTTAAAGTGTAAATTTCGCATTATAGTACAGCTACATGTATCTTGTAATTGTATGTATCCATGTTAATTTCAGCCTAGCATGAACTCCTCTGTGAAAAGAGTTCTGCTTCTAAATATATGCTGACGTGAAATAGGGGTGCATAGAGCTCATGCGCTGCTGATCATGTATCTTCACTCGCCATGAGATCAATTAAATAGTTGTTTCAGGCTAACTAGTGATTGGTCTTTTTTAATGTAATGTTATTCCTCTGTAAACATGCTGTTAAATTTGAAAAGTTGAGGGATGAAAATATTAAAAAGGGAAGCAAGCCATGCGGCAGATGCAACATCACTGTGAATGTAAAGGGAAAGAGTGGAATAGAAGCAGAAAATAAAATAATGAAAAATAGTTAACTAGAAGTGATGTGGCCAGAGGCCACTGGTACACAGCCGATGGTAAATATGACCCATGACCTTTGACTCCATGTTGAGCACAATTTTGGTGAAGGATCTGAAGCTGCTTTAACGGGCTTTATCTGTCTTCTATAGGCTGAGATATAGCCAATTTAGTCTCAATTTTAGCATTTTTTTTCAAAACTGACCCTTTGACCCCCTTAATGACCTTTGACCCCGATATAAAAAACCTCATGTACACAAGCCAAATGCATTGTTCCGATTCAAAAGAAAAAATTCTACTATGCTTAGTTCTGGAGATAAAAATTTTGAAAGTTATTTAGCTCAAAACCGGAAATGACCTGTAAATGACCTTTGACCCCCAAAATAAAAATACCTTGCATACATCGGCTAACATACATGCATATCTGAAGGTTATGTCACTCTGCTATTTTTAGATTTTGAGATAAAAAATTTGAAAGTTTTTAAATATTTTTGGTTTTTGACCGGACGTGACCCCTTAATGACCTTTGACTCCTTATTCCTGAACACCCTATATGTAGCATGGGTCAGTGGTTCCTCTGAACAAGCCTGTAGAAGAAGATATTTTTGCCAATTAAATGATATATTTTGGCTTTCAGACCGGAAATGACCCCCTTAATGACATTTGATGCCTTATTCATTAACACCCTATATGAAGCATGGCTCAGTGGTTCCTCTGAACAAGTTTAGTTGATATCGGAATAATACTGTAGAAGAAGATATTTTTACGATTTAAATGACATATTTGAACCCTGTGGCGAGGTCAAAGGTCAGATGTGGGTCAAAGTCATGTGACAGGTGATGGTTCGCTGAGCGGTCATTTAGTACAAATATGGTCACTATTGGTCAAGCCAGTGCTGAGCTACAAGCAGATTGACAGAAAGAAAGAAGAAGAAGAAGAACGCTAGTGAAACAGAACACAGCCGATTTGCAATCGGCTGTGTAAAAAAAGAGAACCTTTTTTTTGCTTGGAAAAAATCGGCCTCCGGCCTCGTCCTTCAAATAATGGTATCACCTTGCTTTCAGTTCGCCGTAAAAAGAGTACAGGTGTGAAGGTAGTCTGCCGGGAGCCACAGTTCGGTCTCCATAGACGACAACGGAATAAAGCGTGAAACTAATGTTGCGTGAAGAGTCAAATGAAACGAGTGCCCTATTCTTTACCGTTGTAGATGGACTATGTGTACGGCAGACTATGATTATTTCTACACAGGTTCCCAAATTCATATCTTTATTCTCTAAATACTACTAAAAAATAAAACGCAATCCACCTTGTAATAAAGAAGACAGGACAATGAAAAGAATTTGACAACCTATTTACGCCCAACTTTAGACTGATCTAAAATAAAGAAGGATTTACACCTGCGAGTACCTACCTGACAACCGAAGAACAAAGAAATCAATAAAATATACTACAATTTACAATAAGAGACCAGCAAACTGAAAACTGAAGGACATCTGTTATGCAATACGAAAAAATGAAGACGAATCCTTTAACGTTTATTTGATTCTTCTTTAACTTGCGTTTACAAATTAATGTACTGACAGTGTTCTTCCTTTGTGCCCATAATATTATTATTTATGATTCATTTTTAAGTTGTTTAACATCAATCAACAAAGCCTTCGCCTTATCCCTTCAATGGCTATTCGCATTAAATGTCTTTAATATAGCATTACAGTTGTTAATACTTAATAAGCTTTGTTCTATCAATCATTATGCGGTAGAACATTGGCTATTATCATTTTTCACCCATCCTCTCGAACTTCCTTTCCGATCCATCTGTCACGGTGTGCGTCTGTGTGCCGATGATTTTCAACATTATATGAATTTGGAGAGATGAGTCCTCGCCTTGTTTAGGACAGACTGCCAAATATGGCAAAATGTCGGCGCCTCTAATTCATCAGCAATTTGAGTTAATACACAGTGGATTCTATACTTTGTTCAGTGTGATTTTTGCTAAAATGGTAGAATGGCAAAGTAGACTATAATTATTGTAAAAGAAAATAATATAATGGATTACTTAAATCAACAAAAGGGTCTCGAATTACGAATGTTACAATAAATCACTTTATTGTTAGTGTAAGGCCACCAAACACATAATTTGTTTCTTGTACTAACAATTTTAAAGGGAGATACATATGGAACTCTTTCCGAAACGAATCCTTGTCTGTATCATCTGAGTAAGGTCAATTTTAAAAGATAGCCAACTTATAATATTAATAATAATATAAGTTGAGTGCCGGCAACTTTAATAATCAGACTAACTTGAAAAAAGCCACTTTATTAAAAATAAATGGATGTTATTCAATGTGGTAATGTATACGACACTGCCACTGATCTATATACGTAGAACCGTGAATCAGTGGCATAGCCAGAGGAGGGGGGGCGTCCCCCAATATTTGTTTTTGTCGGTTGAGATAAGCCCGTCGGTTCACTCATGGCGCTTGCAGGCCATATTGCAGGCAATGTATAGGTTTAAAGTTCAATGGCCAAAATGGTTGGTGGTGGTGGTGGTGGTGGTGGTGGTGGAGGTGGTGGTGGTGGTGGTGACAGCAGTTTTTAAACAGTACGTGAAGTGTGTGTAGATGTCGGAACAATCACCAAGTTAACCAGACATGATCTCCTAGGGGAATGGTATAGTAGATTTCGAATTAAGTGAAACTCCTTGCATATTTCGACGCGGTCGATATTGATATGGGGTTCAATCCCCGGCCATGCGGACACTAGGCCTTTATTGCCATTACAACACATTTTGTCCATGTTACAACGTTACTGTACAGAATCGGGTCACTGGAAACTGATGCATTCAGATATACAATGGTCTGTTAATGATATGCCATGGTTGGCCGGGATGTCATTCAGCTTTCCGCTAATCTCTTAATACAAGGTTGGCCAGGTTTTCACAGCCAAATAAAAACTTAGTTGTGTTATGTGTGCATTGATATAAGAATGCATTATTTTTCCAATGCTGTGATAACGAATGATAGTTTGCAGTGTCAAAGTGTTCAAATAAAACTTTTAATTAAATAATTGCTGGTGTTTTCATCCTGATACTTCAATTGAAACGTCCAATCTGCTTTAGATGTGAAATAATGTATTTTAGGTCAACATTTATTTACTTGCTATATTACTCTACATTGTATGAGTACCATAAACTTCTTTACATGTGGCCATTAAAAAAATTCCTCTTACCTCTCACGGTGAATGAACAGATCTAAAACTTTTAATGAGGTCTCACTTATTTTGAAATCTACTATAGCTAACGCCCTTACATTGCTCCCAGGACATTTCTTCTTCCAAGGCGATTTTGCAAGAATTTGTTAGCCTCGATGAGTGTTTTTAGTCTGGGGATATAAAACTTGATTTTGTTCCTCTAATATGGCACGTTCTGGGCGAGCTTAACAAAAACAACTATAGAAGTAGGACCGACATACGACTGATTAAACTTCAGTTTACACGTTACGTCATGGACGTAATATCAGGGTAATAATGGACATCCTTGTTACACCATTTTGAAACCGCTCAAAACCGGGCCCGTTTTACTTGCAATGCAATGATATCAAAAGTAGCTTCAGAGGGGGTAAATTAACAGGGGAAATTTTGGTAATGTTTCACACGAGGTTGGAAGGTGTACAGACATGCTCCTCTGATTAAATAAGTATATTTTCTTATATCTACATTCATTTTGAAACAAAAACTGTTCAAGGTCATCATGGGGGTAAACATTCATATTGGATCGATTGGTTTAAAATTGGTTTCAAATTGTTCGTATATGGGAATGTTATAACCGGAAATATACACTTACTTCATGTTAATCAGCCCAAAGATATCAACAGAGGACAGAGTGATCCCCGTAGACCATGTAGGCTTAAATACACTGTTGCCCATAAAGTTGGATTTTTTTTTCAGACCCAATCTTAAAACGTAATATTGAACGCCTCGGTTATCATATTAAAGTAGGTGAATGATTACATATTGAGTCCCCACTACCCAGGTGAAGTAAATTCATGCATAATTTTGAATTACGTAACAATGCCTTTTGTTGGGAGCTATAAAATGTCGGACGTCTGTTTTCCCTGCTCCAAGCCGTTGTGCAAGGAGCCTTTTTTCAGAGTTGGTTGTTACCTTTACAACAAAACTGACACCGAGGTTCTCTAAGCTATGCCCCGTCCAACGGCATTGTCAATACTCCGAAGAGTACTTGCAATCCAACGGGAAGGGTACTAAGAAGCCAGAGTAAGTTACTGATTTCATCGGAATATCGCAGAGTACGGTCTGTAAAATCCTCAGACATCATCGAGAGTTGGGTCATTTGAGGCCAAGAAAATCTTCAGGACGAGCACGATTGACTACCAGACGAGATGATCACTGACTGCTTAATCTGTGCGTAGAGCCCGGAAAATGCCAACAAGCCGTCTTCGTCGTTTGTGGAGAAGACACTATGGAATCAAGGTTTCCCTCCAAACTGTTACAGATCGGAGATTACTTCAACATGGTTAACGAGCAAGACGAATGACCAAATGTTGTGAATGCGGGCGAAATATTGTGTTTATTGGCGAGAGCCGCTACATCCTAGACCATCAAGATGGAAGACAAACGGTTCGTCGATTACGTGGTGAGAACCTCCGAGATGACTGCATTCAGGAATCGACTCAAGGTGGTGGCAGCTCAGTGATGGTATGGGACGACAATGTTACTCCTGACGGGGCGGCTGTAGTGAGACAATTTCTTGAGGCAGAGGGGGTGGAGCAGATACCATTGCCTGCTTGCTTCCCTGATTTGAACCATATCGAGCATGCTGAGATGCCTTATGCCGAGCCATCAATTACAGGGAAATCTTCCTCAAACAATACAAGAGTTAGTGCCCCCCCCCCCTGGAACTCTTCCCGTTTTTACTGTTTTTTACAGAATGTAAACATCCAAATTATTTTCAAACTCGTGGAAGTGATTTCAGTTAGGGTCCTTTTCATAACGTCATTTTTTTTCTTGCCATTATGTCCCTTTAAATGCAAGCTTTTTAAAAAAGTATACATCGAATCTTTGTTATCAGTTATCCGCGTCCGATTACGAAAGTTACACTGCCTGGCTGCCGTTAGTATATACATGCACGATTATTTTGAAAATGTAAACATTCTTCGTCGAACCAACTACCACGCGCAACAAATCGTTTAATTACGGTAGCATTCATGTAAGGACAGCGCAAGATTTTACCAATAGGGGTGAACATGCCATAAGAATAGTCTGCTCTGTCGCTGTGAAACTATAATACACTTGTAAAGATGTTTTTCAATATGACAACGACAGAATGTCGCGGCCTGTTCAAAAAGTAATGTTAACAATTTGAAATCCAAGCAAATCGAATCGAGGGTTTAGTCACGAACTCGTGGTTTCAAACATCCGAGGTCGACATGGATAAAAGAAAATCAGAGGGTTTCCCCAAAACACATACGAACATATGGACAAGTAAGTCGACTCGATACGTTGATGGAAAAGCAAAATGCGAGAAAAATGGATGATTTAGTTAGTAAGTATTCAACTACCCTTAATGAAGTACAAATACAGTGCAACATCTTTATTGATACATCCTTAATTCTAAATCCAGGTTCCTTGTAGAAATTCGACGAGGCTCTACCATTTTACCCTGTTAAAATCAGGGTCCGAATCATCAAAGAACTAATCGTTTACAATAAAGACATCATGCCAATCGTATCAACAAAATGTTGCTTTTTTGTCAAGAATATCATAAATATTATCCTCACTTGCAAAGGAGGAATTCTACAATTGTAAATAATAACAAGAATGAAAGAAGTCTGATAGTCAAATGTGAACAATGCAAAAAGATTTACTTGTGAAGAAGAGGCAAATGATGTTAGGTTCTACAGGGTGTCTCAGAAAGAACATTACCCTCCAGAAACGGCCATTTGGCTTACTTATCATTCCTATCCTTTTTTTGACATGATGGTAGTCTCGTGGGACTAGGGGTAGAGGGAGTGGAGAGGAGGAGTAAGGAAAGAGGGCGAGAGAAAGTACGGGGGAGGAAAACTGATGTCGCTTTATATACTGAAAATATGTACTCTTTTGAACATCTGGTGAAAACAAGAAAGAATCGTGAAACAAAAATAACCAAACAATGCCTATTTCCCTAAAAATGATGCAACCTACTTGTCCACGGCTTGCAAATTAGCATAGGAAACATGGAGGCAAAGTCCCCCAGCATAAAAATGTTTAAAGACCCTCCTGGCCAATAATACTCGCAAATTCCAAGGTTCACATTGCTGGGTCTAGAGTTTATCCTTTTTCGTGTTGAGTTTTCTACACTCTGCAGCATTATTTGCAGCTGATTGTTCTGTTCTTTGCGACCATATCTCTCTCCTCCACCTTTGATAGAGTCATCTCCAGACTTTTTTGTTTCTCTGTGCCCCGTGATAGCCTCTAATGAACCCCTACTGTGAGGATGGAAAACTTTCCCATTCACGAGGGGGGGGGGACCGAGGGTCCTTTAACCCAAGATCAATCCAGTAGCATATGCCATTGTAGGAGTCACGCCCAATGCATTATTTAACCAAATTCATTATTTGCATTAAATGATGGAGAGGGTGAAGGATTTAGGTCACTTCATTCTTAAGAACAATTAGTGCATGTTTCAGGTGCGTTTTAAGCATTACATGTGAACAAATTAATTAACTCTGATTATGTGTGCTCAAATCCCAAGAAGTACAATGTGCAATGTTTCTCTGCCGTGGACAAAGTAGGTTTGCATCTTTTTAGTGAAATAGTCTGTTTGGTTATTTTTTCACCGTTTTTCTTTCTTGTTGTTCACCATATGTTCCAAATGTACATCTTTTCATTATATAAGCTAAACCAGATAAGGGAATTGATTAATAAGCAAAATGCCGTTTCTTCTGAGGTTACGTTCTTTTCTGAGACCCCCTGTAGTTAATAGGAAGTCGAAGCCTGACCTTACCGCTGATACCACAGTCTACGGACATGTATCTCGGTTTTAATCACACCATCCAGAATCAGCTAAATGATATTAAGTGCTTTGATCAATGTTCCATGGAGCTGACAATGTGCCCTCGAAAATTCCCGGGTTGACTAATAGAAGGTCCTAACTAATAGAAGGTCCTAACTCGAAAATGCTAACACAGAGTTGGAACTTTGCGTTGGTACACTGTTAAAAATGTTCATTAAATAACAGCGATTTGACTGGCAGCTGGGACTCACAACAGTTAAAAGCACGTTTTTTTTACAGTCATTTGCACGTTTCGAGACCTTTTTTACAGTTATTTGCACGTTTTGAGTTCCGGCTAACAGTCAAAACGCCGTTATTTTAAGATCATTTTTAACAGTGTACTGGTATTATTTTAACTAAGGAGGCTATCATGTCATGATGTTTGATGTCATATCTCCTTCATTATTGATGTGTGCTCTATAAGAGTACACATTTTTGACAAAACTACCAAGGCAAGAAATAGCAAAATAATGACAAAATTTTCAAAGCGATGATTATTTTTAAAATAATCGTAATAAAACTTGTTTTTCGCCATCATGGAAGAACAATTCATTGATAGATCACAAACGCAATCATCTTCGGGTCATCATTTCATCTGTTTTAAGACGAGCACCCCGTTCTCTGGGAAGATGACTAATCGGGAAAAATCACCTAAAGTTGCAGAACAGCTTATGGCTTTTGATGCCCATGAGGTCTCTGGACTTCGGGCAAGACTTCGGCGGGTTTAACCAGTTTTATGGGCGCTCAACCATCCCTCTTCCCTCTGAGCATAAATTGGCGATGGACCCAATCTGTCGGAATGACTTTGTAAGTACTTCTGCATATCAAGATGGTGTATAGCTTACTTGTAGGGCAGTCGTGGATGTTTCATCCATGATTGGTTTTCGGTTCCCGTTGGGTATACCTAGGGAAGCCGGGCGATAGATGAAAGTAGTGTTATTGATATATCTGCTACGGAAAATTAAGTAGAACACATTCCATCCTCTGTTTTCACATTCGGCTACCAGGTCTTGGTATTTACACTCTTTCTGGCATATGCATTGTCTATGTTTTCCTCTGATTGAAACGTCAGTTCGATTAGAATGACGTTCATGTGCCGTCTGCTGTATGGAATGCGATAGTGGAAATAAAGCTCGAGAGTTGTGGTGTTGGTATCTTTCTCTTGTTTGCTTCTATATGGTGCCAATCCTAATGTGATTGCTATTAAGTTTTGTATCTTCCGTTCTGTAGCGAGTGGTTACACGAGTTGAGGATGTGAAGCAGAGTAGAGAGCAGAGGATTTTGACGGTTGCACAGTTTAGTTGACACAGTTCCTAAGTTATTCTTGCCCCATATTATTAGGTTTGAAGGTGATTGAAGTTGATCATGGATGGCATTCATCTGGAATGAGAAGGGGTCCACACATAGAGAAGCTTCTTCCACAATATGTCAGCTTGTATGGCAGAGTCCCATCTGCTCATGCTCATGTTTTGCATAAAGGTAGACTAGCATACCTTCTTCATCCTCTTCTTTGATAAGATTGATGAGGCATTTCCTGTGCTCTTTCTGACCCATGTCTTTGATAAGTTTCTGGTTTTTCCTCAATCCAAGGCCCGTTTTGTCAGTTTACCCGCGACCCATTTCATTCAGAATGAGGTGTATCAAGTACAAAAATTCGATTTCTGCGAGAAATCGACGGGCGTTGACGAGAATAAACAAAGAAGGGAACCCTTCCAACATTACGCAGCCTTTCTTCAACAGGATCACAAGTAAGGATCTCCACTAGCATCTGTACAGAATTCAAGTCCGACATGAAAAATCAAGAATGCATGCATGTATGCAGAAAACAACCACCACACCGTGGCACTGCTGCAAGTCTGCACAACCTCTGAATCGCATCATGTTACTTTCAAGAGATACGACGCACTAGATTGACGAGGCGGGCTGCATCGCTCTCCAAGGATGGAAGGAAGGACTATACTTGTGTAAGGTACATATAGAATAAATCTTGCCTTCATGATGCAAGTATTATTCCTAGCACTATGAATACACAAAAGTCCAATTCTGGACGAAACTTGTTCAAATAGTGATGCATTTTTTTACGGATCGGGCAATTGAAATAATTTTCTCACTTAAATAGGTTTAATAATGGTTATATGATTATTCTTCGGCGTAATATTGCACGAGACTAGTCTAGGGTCAAGACCTCAATGAGGGATTATTATAGAGCTTTATTCAGTCTGGTACATAAGTATTGACACTAGGCTAGGCCTATGCAAAATATGCAATATTACAGTGAGGAATAACCTTAATAATTTCATATTTGAGTTTGATGCTACATAATTTTATATGAAATATAATTCTTTTGTTTTGAATTCTATTTTTATTCCCTCTGTATTATTACTATACTAGTACTGCTGCTGCAGCTGCTGTTCTAGCTGCAGTTACAACAGTCCATATCCTTATGAGGATGTCTTCCAGCTAGCCACAAAGTGGACACACGATACAATACAACCATGAATTCAAATGTATAATATTGTTACCTTTCACGCATTTATAGAATAGGAGCGACAGATTTATACTTTTATGTGGCAAAATATGCTTTGACACTCTTTTAAAAAGTAGTTTTATTGCACGGGGTACTATCATATTCAGCTATGGTCATTTGATCAGAAGAAGTGATATACACCGATCCTGTGACGGATGTCTGAACTAATGTCATCGACGTTTATTCAAGTTCGAAATAGTCGTACAGGTGTCATCGACCTTTTTCGGAAAAACGACTACCAAAGGAGGTAGCGTTGTTTTTCTTGTTAGATCTATGGCAAGTTCCCCTTCAAACAAACAGAGGAACACCTATTATTAAACCGATTTTATTTTAAATTTTATATTAGGGGTTCAATCATTTTTTTTCTTTTACCGATTGGGTGTAGACATATTCGCCTAACAGGATCCAAAATGCCATCAAAAATCTTGAAGAATAAAGTCAGGAGTTGTAATAGTAAATGACATGGCAAAACCCTGTGTTATCTACGAATACCACTATGGCGCTTTCTAAATTGAAGTATTACTAAATCTAAAACTCATGGTATATTCCAACTTTGGTTTTCTACGTACATTGTAGCCCACCTTGTGTAAGTAACATGTAAATTCATCTCCAGAATATTTGTGGTCATTTCGAAAAATTGATCAACACGATTTCCAAGATTTATGTAAATATGTGCCAGAAAATCATATTTGGGTCAGATACAGTATTTTTATAAGGTTTGTAAAAATCGCGTTTACTTATTTTATTTCCAAAAGAGGGATGTCTGGTTTCACGAAATTTAACAAGTATTAACACATACCTAAGGCGTATTTATTTATATGGGAATGAATGATAAAATTCTAATAGATAAACTGCTTTACGATGATCTCTTTGCTTTACGATGATCTGTCTGCATTAGTGTAACGTTAGCGATTCGACCGCTACACGGTCCTATTCTATTGTTTGCGTGTGGGTATGAGTATTTTATTTTATATTAGAGACCCTTCCGAAACTTGGCACGTAAACATTCCCGTAAGACGTCATGTGACCCATTTTGGACAAATCATAGAGGATAGATCGTGCTTTACGTGAACGTCCACGTTCTACGTTTTGGAAAACTAAGGGTCTCTATTCACTGTGGTCTGAGGGACAGGTACCAAAAGGAGCCGTGCCTCCCGGAAGGTGTGTATCGATTGTAACATTTTGGACGACTACATTTAAAGCCACTATCAGCGCTTTTTTCAAAATGTAAACAAACAGCGCCCCCTATTTTTCATCAAAGTGCATTTTTTTTTTGCACTGTTGTGTTGGAAATTGTTGTAGTAAAGACTCCTGTAAGTGGCTAAGCGTAACGCGCTGTATTTGTCAAGAAATTATGATTTTCATACTTTGTTTACTAATAAAGTCGGGATTCGACTTTTTTAGGCGCAAAAACAGTCGTAAATGGCATCTTCAGGACCGCTTTAAATGGTTTAGTGTCTGTTTTTCACAATGAACATTAATATAAGGTGTTGATATGACCTAACACTAGCAATTTAGAGACA
This sequence comes from Ophioderma brevispina, assembly GCA_023653785.1. Lineage (NCBI taxonomy): Eukaryota > Metazoa > Echinodermata > Ophiuroidea > Amphilepidida > Ophiodermatidae > Ophioderma > Ophioderma brevispina. The sequence continues at coordinate 95,065 of JAMKCH010049270.1, read as the reverse complement.
AAATGGGCATTTTGATTTTGGAAAAAAAATGACTGATAGTGGCTTTAGTTTTGTTGTTAACTTTTGGCGGTAAGGAGTTAAAGCGACACTGGCACATTTCAGAAAATATGAAATTTCTTCAATTTGCTCGCAATTGATATTCTAGGCAATTGGCACAAAAGGGATATATTTTACACATAAAAATAGCATACCCAAAACATTTATAAGAGGCTAAAGACATCCAGATAATTTTAGGCTAACTTTTGAGTTTGCCGTAACTTTAATCAACAAATGTATCTATGACATGAATACCATAGAGTCGTACTCATTGTTTTCTTGTGTTAAACGTCATTTCCGCTTCATCTGCCGAATTAATGTCGCCGGAGTCATTAATTATAAAATTGTTCTGTTTGCCCATAAGCGCGCTGATTCGGGCTTAACAATTTCAGGCGAGGGCTAATGTATTATACAAGCTTTACAACCATAGAAAAATAGAAATTTTGAAAAAAACTAGAGGGCGCACTATTTTTCAAATGTGCCAGTGTCTCTTTAAACCCGACCCTTCAAGCACCCATGCATCGCGATGGTATCTGCGTTCGTGCGTGCATGAAAGCGTCAAAGTTTGCATTTACCTTGTGAGCGCGAATTCAAATTACATCATGACAGTTATGCAGACGCATGAGGGGTACACGAGCATTATTATGTGTACATAGATTTGTATTTTTTGCAAGAAGGAAGTATGCATATGTATAATGCTTTAACGCAAGAATATTTATCTTCACCACGTGGAAATGTCCATATGATTACAAGCAGCAAACCTTGGTACGTGCCGAGACCTTTTACCATTGTGGGTTAATGCAGACTCATCTTCAATATTTGTGCACTCCACCGCAAGACAAATAGTATAGTGTAAATCTCAAGGCGTGTCTGACGGAATACGCGATGTTTAGTGGGATCCATTTCGCTGTACATTTAACATGAACTCGTGAAAAGTCATGTAGGGTGCCTACATCGCCTTTTTTATGAAATTCCATGACCTAAGAAAATAGTAACATGATTTACGAGAGTTTGTGACAACCTACATGGTTAGATTACTTTAAACATATTTCAAAATTGTAGGATGCAGATTACATGTTAGTTTTCTCTTTTATTGATCGGAACAATCAAGAAGCCCCATTTGAAGTCCCGCATATCAGTCGTTTTATACACCAAGTTTCGTTCTTCAGCGAATTCCAGATGATGAGGGACGCAGCACGTATACGTTTCCATGTTTTCTTTTTAGCGATTGGCGACTTCAAACGTTGGGATTGCACAGAAATAGCCAGAAACGAGGTTGGGCAAGCCATACAAAATGGCTGCCGCGTGAATATTATGTGAAAAAAAATAAGAGAAATAATATAATTATGGTTATTTCCTTTGACTTATATTATTAAAATGAAGTATTTTAAGCGGAAAATATTGCAAACCTAAAAATATTTGTGCACTCCACCGCAAGACAAATAGTATAGTGTAAATCTCAAGGCGTGTCTGACGGAATACGCCATGTTTAGTGGGATCCATTTCGCTGTACATTTAACATGAACTCGTGAAAAGTCATTTCACTCTTTAGCCAACAAGAATGTAGGGTGCCTTCATCGCCTTTTTTATGAAATTCCATGACCTAAGAAAATAGTAACATGATTTACGAGAGTTTGTGACAACCCACATGGTACATATTTCAAAATTTAGAATGCAGATTACATGTTAGTTTTCTCTTATATTGCTCGGAACAATGAAAAAGCCCTATTTGAAGTCCCACATATCAGGCGTTTTATACACCAAGTTTCGTTCTGGTTAACTATTCCTCAGCGAATTCCAGATGGTGAGAAACGCAGCACGTATATACGTTTCCATGTGTTTCTTTTTAGCGATTGGCGATTACAAACGTTGGAATTGCACAGAAATGGCCAGAAACGAGGTTTGGTGGGCAAGTCATACACAAATGGCTGCCGCGTGAATATAATGTGAAAATAAATAAGAGAAATAAATAATTATGGTCATTTCCTTTGACTGATATACTGAAATGCTGTATTTTAGCGGATAATATTGCCAACCTATTGTTATATTTTGACGGTATCATCTCAACCCCCTTTTGTCCTTCTCCGACTTGCCTACATTTAAGAAGCCTCCTACATGTCAGTACCTTGATCGTTGACCTTTTTAGAATTACAATATACGGTTTTTGACTTTCTTCATTAGTAGCCGACCTTCGGGGGCCTTATATCAACAAATACTTAAACCATTTGTATTCACCAAGTACTCCTTCAGTATGTTTTGTCTCTTCGTTCCTATATGTGTAGAATGTACAAGGAGAACCTGGTGTTCGCCCTATGGGCTTGTTGAAAGCAGACAAAATGGTTTACCACATACGAGAGTTGTTTAATAAGTTCAAAAGATTTAGACGGGATTACTACATATGAGTGGCTTTACTGCCGATAAATTGTGAATCGGTAGCATTTACAATTCAGGAGTTTAAACGAAATGCGTATTTGGAAATTTAGAACCTACTGTACAACACAATTTTCTATCTATGCCACTTTCTATGCATAACAAAGTTGAAATTCACCTTAAGGCAAATACATTTTAGGGTCGGGCAATTCACCAGACTTTTCTTAAGCCCAGTTGTTTATTTGGCCAAGTTTGATGTAGAATTCAAATCTGACAAACGTTTTGACGTCTGATGAATTCTTACGTCGCTAAACTTAAAAACAAGATGGCCGCTAAAACGACCTAATTTTGCTGATTTAAGGCAGATTTTCATAAATATATTGCATTCAATACATCTTTATTATGTGTTTTTTTCATGGCCAAGTATTACAAATATGCATCAAATATGGCATTTTAAACACGATTGTCTTTACCTTGTATAAGTTATGTACTTTCAACCACGATTTTTTCCTGCTAAAATGACTTTTTACCATAATATGATTTTTTTCCATAAATTGTTTGGTTCCTCTATTGATCCATATAGGCTTTTAGAGTCAACAATTTCAGCGAGGGAGCTGATCTTATAGAGTCTGGAAGACAAATCAATGAGCAGCAAAGGAACGGTTCCCATGATATCAAAGTCCGTGTGACAAAGAATAAAGACCTGTTGGTAAATCGAGAGTTGGTTTGTATGTTGGAAGACTTGAGATGTAGGGAGTCACATCAATTAACCCAGGAGCTAGCAGACATTTGTAACACATCTCAAGTACAAAAGGTTTGAGTGGTTAAATATGTTGACAGACTGACAGGGACCCCTGAAACGGGATTCTTAAGTGCAGCAAATGGTGCCTTAAGGAGAGGGGGCCAAATGAAAGTTTGTACACGGGTCAAATTTTTTAAATTGATCCAATCATGTTGAAAAGTATACCATGTTATTTGTCTAACCACAAGGATTCAGGAAAGGTATAGTTTGTACTATCTACAACGTAAAGTTTAAGGGTTATAGGCTAAAAACAGCAAAAATCAATAAAAAGGGTCAATTTCAGTTGTACAGGGGTCAAATCTTTAAGTTGCTCCGGTTTGGATAAAAAATGGTGCAAATTATTGGGGGAGCTCATAGGATTAAAGGTGCAACGAGAGATTTCACATATCATGTGTTCCTTAAAAAATCGAAAGTACTGGTTTTTGCCCGATGTAAAGCTTTCCATCAAAAATATACCCATCTGAAAGGATTAAGCTGAAAAATGTTTCTTTGGTACAAAAATTGTGAAATTTCTAATTTCGTATAGGAGCAAATACGAAATTCAGCCTATGTTTTACATTGAAATATAAGCAAATCAAAATCACCTGTTTTCTCTCTTTTAAGACATTTCTGTAGCCAAATAGAAAGCTAAGAAATCTATTGAGTATCTAATCTATATGAAATTACTATTATGACACAATATTTGGGTGCCTCAAAATCTCTCGTTGCACCTTTAAAATAAGGAATAGTTTTGACTGTCTAAAATGCTTAGTTACCGATGTAGGGGGCACAGAAGGTCAACGTCCATTGCAATCAATGGGGCTTGACCTTGTTTCCCCCTACTTTCTTAAGCAAGCATTTGAGACACTCAAAACTATTCCTTATTTTGATCCTATGAGCTCCACCAATAATTTGCACCATTTTTTATCCAAATCGGAGCAACTTAAAGATTTGACCCCTGTACAACTGAAATTGACCCTTTTTATTGATTTTTTGTTGTTTTTAACCTCTAACTCTTAAACTTTGCATTGCAGATAGTACAAACTATACCTTTCCGGAATCCTTGTGGTTAGACAAATAACATGGTATACCTTTCAACACGATTGGATCAATTTAAAGATTTGACCCCTGTACAAACTTGTATTGGCCCCCTCTCCTTAAGGCACCATTTGTGGCACTTAAGAATTATGTTTCTGGGGTCCCAGTCAGTCTGTCTACATATTTAATCACTCAAATCTTTTGTACTTGAGATGTGTTACAAATGTGTGCTAGCTCCTGGGCTAAATATTTGATCGATAAACAGAATCAAGTATTTTAAATACAGTCCTGTGATAATAAGTAACCAGTGCAATCCCTTTAGAACATTATATGCTTCCTTAGTTTTATGCGATTAGCAATCCGAGCAGTAATATTTTGTAAGCGACTGATTCGCTTGATCTGAATGCTTAGAAGTCCAAAAAAGAAGAGAATTTCAAATGTCAAGACGTGAAGTAATCAATACATGCACTAGTTATTCAGTGGCATCATTAATGAGATATTTCCGAATAGGTCCAATGTTTCTTAGATGAAAGGAAGATTATTTGGTTATATGAGAAATATGGTCTTTAAAGTCATGTCTGCATCAAAGATAGTGCCAAAGATGTGAACTCTGTCTGATAGGCGAATATGTACGTTTCCTATATAAAAATGACGAATGACAAGTTTGGCCTGTTGATGCTTAGAGCTAAGAGCCATTTAACTTGAGAAAGTTATTTTTCTCGATTACGGAATTTTTCATATTCTTTTTTCCCGAAGTTGTTCTATATGGTTTATTAGAGCCAAGGGTCATAAATATCACATTTTAACACGATTACCTCTACCCGGCACAAGTTCTGTGCTTTCCACCACGATATTCCCTCCAAAATTGATGTAATTTCCCCCATCAAAATGACCTACTTCTACCCATTTATGTAATTTTCCATAATAGATTTTGCTTCCAAATAGTTTATTAGAGTACAGCAAAATCGTTACTACACCAAATTAGGCCTATGCAGCTTAAAAACTCTGCAACAAATTGACACACCTTCTTAAAAACCATCACTTTACAAAAAATAAAATGGCGTATCTACCAGTTATGACTATATTGCACTCAACAGAAATTAAAATTTGAATGTAACAAATTCGTGTCTACTATACCTATTAGACCTAATAACTTTGCAATAAATTGAGACTGTCAGTTGAAATATATAACAAAATTGTGCGCAATGGTGAACCTTTACAAAATACCTTTGCAAAATATCTGTTACGGCTTTGCTGCACTCCTATGACGGTATATGATTGGCCACAGTTTTTAGGCCCTATTATTTTGTATCTTGGCATCACAAATATTAAAGTCTAATTTCAATCAATGTCAACGTCCTTCGAGGAGTCTTAAAATGCACATTCATGAGATAGACTTAGACTTAGTTTTCTTTCTAGTAAATCTTTAAGTGTCTAAGACATACGTTGAGTTTTGTTTTCATAACAAGCTTTCCTTTGGCCTGAAATGTTGGTTGAGAATACGAAAAAGTAAAGAGGAATATGATGATGAGTATCCCACATGATGCACAAAGAACCGATTGAATTGCAAAAGAAACGATCTCAAGGAACATTGACCATTTTATCTGGTAGAAAATCAACTGATGAATTTTCTTCAGATGGGGTGAATCTTAAAAATGACTGTTAACAAATGAAAAAGCGGCAAGTATCTCACATAACTTATAGAAGTTGGAAACAAAATATCTATGAAAAATACCATAATTGTTTAGAAATTACCTTAATTTTGAAGTGAAAAATAAGATGGAAAACACATAACCTATACCAGGTAGAGATATTTATGAAAATGTACCTGAAATCAGCAAAATTAGATCATTTTGGCGGCCATCTTGAATTTTTGAAGTTTACCGACGTCACCCATCATCAAAGATCAAAATTGTTGCCAGATTTGGATTTTACAGCAAATTTTAGCCATAGAAATAACTGGGATTTTATAGTAGGATTGTAAATGAGAATCATATTCTCGCGATGTTTGGGGAAGAAGGTTTGAAGATGTTTTTCTATAGTTAAAGTGACAGGAGGAGATTTTTGAGGATACAAATTTCTCTCAATTTTCACTGGATCGGTCGTAGACCACCTACTGAGAACGTTTCAAAAGTTTATTGAACAAACAAGTACAAATGAAATCCGCAAACCTTGTTTTGAACTTGCCTGCTATCACAATCGTTCCCATAGAAAGCCATGCTTTGACTTCCTGTCGTGCACGACAGACAGTACTAAATCATCATCTTATTAAATAAAGACGGCGTATTTGGCTAATTCACTTCAGGTGTGATCTAATTCATTGGTAAGCATTCCAAATATGCAAAACACCCGGGTTTGACAACAATTGGGGGCGCTTCTTTCTGGAAATCTCCTCATGTCTCTTTAAAGGGTGCTGAATCAGAATTTTTGGGTCCAACCCCTGGGAAATGCGCGGAACATTGTAAAAGAAGCGGGTAACATTAGTACAGGGATAAATTTGAAATCAAGTTTAAATGCACACCAATACATTGGTCTTGTTATAAGGATTAAAAAAGGTATAGTTTGTCTAGGTTCCGAGCTTCAGTTAAACAGGTACAGCTCTATTAAGGTTCAAGTTCATCTCTGTGGTAAAACTTACCCAGTGCTTCGGTTTTGCTGAAACCGGTGTCAAATTGTTTGTATTGCCTTATTTTAGAGTAATTGGCATTTGGTTGCGTAATTAGTGGTTAAAATGTAACAAGGGTCTACATAGTCTACAGGGATTACCAAATAATGACCTCAAATTTGTATACAGAGTTATCGCCCACAGAATTGAAGTGCATTTTTGCTTCAGTAACTAAAGGTCGGAACCTAGACAAACTATACATTTTTTTAATCCTTATAACGAGAAAAATACATTGGTGTGCATTTAAACACAAATTGACTCCATTTCAAATTCTACTAATTATTATGTAGTAATGTTCCCCATATTTCGAAGAGGATGGACCTAAATAGTCTGATTCAGCACCCCTCACACTATAGAAAAACATCTTCAAACCTTCTTCCCCAAACTTCGGGAATATGATTCTCATTTATAACCCTTCTATTATAAAGTGTAAAGTTAAGTTTTGACCAAGTCTAAATAGCATTATAATGATGATGATGATGATGATGATGATGATGATGATGATGACGATGATGATGATGATGATGATGATGATGATGATGATGATGATGATGATGATGATGACAATGATAATAATGATAATAATAATAATAAGCATAATAATAGTAATAATGATAAAGGATTAACAGAACGAAAGCCTAGATATTGCATCGATTACATTTTTTTTAAATATGTAATATAAAAAATTATAAAGCTATAACATTTAAAAATACAAATGGTAAAATAAACGCATACCAAAAGAAATATCAAGGCGCCGTACATTAACATGCATAAATATGACCAGATCATCTTTTAAAATACATTATGGAAGTTACTCAACTTCAATTTATTAAAAAAACATGGATTGAAACACATCCTTGTTTGAAATCACAATATTAGAAATACCACTCTTGTTTTGAATCGGAATATTAAGAAACAAACAAACAAATAAGTTAACAAACAGAAACAAAGCTAGATTTACCGTGTTTATCATTGTTAGAAAACAAATAACTCATTACATGACTTTCAAAACAGTTATTTATTCAGTGCAGTATATGGCCAATTTCAAACAAATGCGACCAGATTGCTTGATTTGTAGTAAGGGTTATCCCAAAGTGAAATAAATCCCTCCTCACCGGTCACAACCAAACCTTCACCTTATGAACACTCGTTCTTGTTTGTTTTATCCCTTATATATATATGCTGGCATGAAATTCTTTGACAACGAAGGAGAGAATGCATATAAGCTAGCCACAGTTGTGCAAGCCATGATTGATCTACGTATTACAAATGTGATGAAATGCTGTAATTAGCTAATGTGAAATTAATGAATTTTCACTTTGATACTGATTTATCGTGGATTTCAAGTTGAATAATGTTATTCAAATATGGATGTTTTCGTATCAAATCAATGCAAAATGTTATACCACATATTACAATAACTAAACAAGTGACATTTGTGAACCACCCTTTTTAATTCTGAACAATTTTTTAATTAGCAACTATCATTTTATAACAAACCTTATTTTAACATCATGACTCCGAGAGAAATAGTACGTATATTATGTTTCACCCCCCCACCCCAAAAAAAAAATACCAATGTCTATACTCAATAGACATGGGTAGAGTTCATTCTTTGTACTATGAAAGGTGCTGGCGTCCCAGTATAAACATTAAAATATGCGGACATATTGAGCTCTGATGGTATCGTCCTCCAGTTCGTCATATGCCGAATAACTTACGATTGCTCAGTAGTGATAAACTTAAATGTATTGGATTCTATGAATGTTTCTAACACATGATGAGAATGACAATAGCTTTAAAAGAACAAAAAGCATGGGCTCTCCCATTCAGCAAACTCTCGAGGAACAATTCCATTTAGCCTTAAACCGTTTAATCTTCAGCACCGATTCGATCAGACTAAAAAGATGGAATTTGCATTCATGGACCCTCGACCGCATCTGAGCAATTATTGCCTCTGGTAAAGTAGTAGCAAAATTGTTAGTGAGAAAAACTTTGATTGTGAAGATGAAAAGTAACGACTGACGTTTTTAATGAAGGCATCTTGGGTGGCCTTTGAGTAAAAACCATTCTAGTATAGTTGCACGTGTAACAGCGCTAATTTTGGTATTAACGCATCAAAGGACCGGTCATTCGATTTGACACTGGTTTAAAAATATGTGTTACAAAACGCCCCAGGGACAAAAAGATGGCAAATAAACGAAATAAGATCTCATAATAGAAAAGCACCGCTTTTTCTTGCCATTGATCTGGAATCACCCATATCATCAATATGAATAGCGTTCAATGTAGAATATCAATTCCCATAGAGAAAGGCCTGGCCTCACTAGCGGTCAAACCACTGCTCTTTGAGACAGCAATGCCACATAAGTATTGTCTAAATCCTTTAGGTGTACCTATGATGCCCTGGCCATAAATCTGAACCCTATGCCAGGTACTGTTCACGGCATAAAGATAAATGCAGTTAGTACTTCACCAAAAAATCACTATCTTTCTAGCAATCAAATGCAATAAAGTTGCCTTTGAATCGATACTTTGGTGCGGAGACCGTAATACTCGGCGGACCGCCTCCGAGGTATACACTCCACAGCATTAATAATAATCACGTGATATGTTTAAGCCTGTGTACGTCACCTGGTCGTTTAGCGAGACTCACGCGCGAAGGGGAGCCTCTGTCAAATGACTGAAATGCACTCATCTAGTCACATTAATTGTAAGTGTTGCCTGGACGATATATTTCAACTCTTGTACAAACGGGATTTCTATTTCTACACCTTTACAGTGGACAATAATACTGTGATGTAATCCAACTTGAGACGCACCTGATGGTTCTACCACCGTCCAATATGGGCACGCTACATGGCTGTCCAAAGTTAACTACGAATTTCTCTTTGACGTCTATTTTAATTCAACTATGTAAAACATGCATTCTTCTGTTCCTGGCAGGTAAGTACTAATATATGTTTCACTCTTGAAAACAATGAAAGAAATTCTATATTAGGAATGCCGGGCTGGTCAGAGGCTCGCTCGCCTTTACTGTCATCGATTTGACTTTTTGTTTTTGATTCTGGTTGTTCACCAAATACAGTGTTATTATTTAGTATTTACGTCATTCGGTGGTTCCTCCAGTTGGTGTCTGGCGAGGTAACGGAAATGAGTGGTAGATATTTCGCTTTTATCCCCATTCATCAGTCTGTCTTGCTACCGATGATGAGCTCATGGTGTTACGATATTATGGAATGACATCAGTGGAAACCAGGCCTCTCGGTATGACAATGTTTGAGATGTGTGAAGAACTATAGAATGGCATAAGGCCATGCCATGAAGCATTAATGAATTGTTAGATAAGGATGGATGATAATGTGTAGTTAATGAACTCAATAGCCCTGGGCGGACCCAACTTTGACACATCCGTGCAATAATCGTAATGAAATTTCCTTGGGGCTTTGATGGGGCAATACCTGCATCATTACTAGGACTGATGAGCTGTAACATTTGAACTTCAAGGAGGAGTAACCTAAAACAAGACAGGAGACTATAATTACAACTTTGTAACACACTTGCAATAATCAAACTTTAGGTTCTTGTGTTTTCCAACTGCGAGGTGCGTTTGGGTTTCAGACCGCCCGATGTCTGTATGGTGTAACACGCGCGCGTGTTCCGCTCTGATTTCCTTCCAACTTCTCCTTTGCTATTTTCCTACGGGCAAAATTCGTGGCTGTGAAAAGGGCAAAATTACCAATTAGAAAAGGCAGCGAAATCAATTAGTCGGTTTGATGGCTAATTGCACGGAACTAGCGCAATTGCTTTATACAACTTAACCTTTAGCATTTTGGTCGAACCTGACCTAATATATGGGGTACAGATCTAGTTTTATTATATCACAATGAGCATAGTGCATCTCAAAGAGGATTGGTCTTTCCTCCAGAGGTATTGTTCTTAAGTTGATAGTCCTGATTGTAGCAATTTCCGGGATTTCATAAACGTGGGCTTCTAAGGAATGGCTATGGGCAATGTATAGCAGGCTACAGATACTGCAAGTTAATGTACCCATATCTGGAGAAACGTTAAATTCACTTTACTAGCGGATGATATTCTCCTAATAAAATACGAAAGCATAAAAGAAGTTATTTTACTGTAAATTATAATGTGGGTCAAAGTAGCAGTATTTACTTAGCTATTTGCACTATAAAATTTGCACCTAGAAAATAGCATATTGTGGTTTATTATTAGAATTTTTCTCGCGAAGACAGACGTTTTCTGCACATGACCTTACTTACAATAATAACTCTTCGCGACCAAAGAGGCTGTAATTAGATAAAATTGTGCTGTAGTGGTTTGTTGCATGGATAAGAGAGAACGCTCTAACGTTTATGGCTATGTTCTTATATTAGTCACTAATTGTACATGTAGGTACACTTTGATAACCTCGACCTCTTGTTGTATCTGTCGTTTCAAATTACTATAGACGCATATACATGCACACACAGAAGCATATACACGCACATGCACGCACGCACATAAACAGAGAAACACATACGCACGTGTACGTGTATGTAATACACGTACATACAGACAGAAAGTTGACCACATAGACAATCCAGATTTTTGAAGCCAAATGCGGCAAACGGTAGTTGAAATAGGGGCATGGCTTGCTATTTCTTTATCTTGTTTTCTTTATTTGGTCATCTCATTTGGGGCATGGGGAAGGGGGTTGAGTGAAATGGCTTATGGCTGCTGCTAATGACATTGTACACACACACACACACACACACACACAGGCGCACACACACCTGTGCGCATACACACATACACAACCATATCCATATACGCACAAAAAATCACAAACTTAACTGCAAAGATTGAATTTAAGATTTAAAAACAAAAACTGTCCAGAGTTTGAAGAACATTTAAATCCTAAAATATACCAGTCTCTTCCACAGTCATAACGTATTTACACTGTAAACCGGGACAATTTTGTTTCAAATCCCAAAACTATTTTAAGAGTGTATACCTACCTACATACACACACGTGTGTGCATACAAAACATGCGCACGTAGGTGCACACACTAATGCATAACACAGATAAACAGACAAACGGACGGAGAGACAGAGAAATAGATATATGTAGAGAGATATAGTATAGAAGGTACTAAATAGATCGAAGCTGAGCTCCGGGTAAGCAGTTATAAGTGCAGACTAGTAGAGAGATACATTGATTGACAGCTTCATAATGAGGATAGAATATGGGTAGACAGAGATGTATATAAATGTAAATAAGTCTGCTGAATTGTTTATTTCATTTTTCCAAATTTGTAAATAAACAAGACAACATGTCAACACTGTATCTCAAAACCTATTCCTTCCATTACAATTTAAGGTGTACGATATTGATATTCAAGTAGAATTCCTTCTAGCTTTTCGCGTGCTAGAACATGAATACGCTATAATGCATGGTGAAAAGCTATTTTTGTCTGTTATTATTCTATTTGAACGCAAACCAAGGTTAATCGACTTACCCTTCACATGGAAAGTTAAGTGCTAGCCGCCATTTTGGTTGGATTAGTAGGAAGCTGTATTTGCTAACATTGAATTTTGTTTTGATTTTGTTAATTGTCACTTTTATTATTAAGACTTGTACATTATTTACCTAAATTTGCTGTCATCATCATCAATATCATCATCATCATAAGCAGCAGCAGCAGCAGCAACAGCAGCAGTAGTATCACCACCACCACCACCACAACCACCACCACAATCACCATTATCGCCATCATCACAACCGTCACAATCACTACAGCCATATCGTGGCCAGCAATTTCAACATCGATAACTTGTTTTTATAACCAGCATAAACCATTCATTAATATCATCACATTTATCAACATAAGCGTTATAAATATTAAAATCGGTGTTATCTAGTTATTACTAATAATATATCTATGTGTTCCACCCAAACATTTTTGTTCCAATATATTTATTCCACTATTAAAGAATCGAAACAAATGGGCTGTGTCGAGCTAAATCACAACATTATTGCTTTCCTTTTACACTCCAATTGACCGTGAAATTAACCCAAACTACCTTGACTCAACTACAATTCACATTGATTTTAAGGCAATTCACAGCATTCTTCCGAATATCACGTATTCCGCAATGTATTTTTGATTGTATGCTTAGCTTTATACTAAACTGCTTGTCATTCCAAGGGTTTTAAATATCACACGTTCAAGCATGAAGTTCAAAACTTACGAGAATATAGATTAATGTTTCGATATTCATCATTATCTGTTATATGAGCTTCCATCCTGCCGGCGCCACTTAATAAGGTAACATTGCACAATTTACCCATCCGTGTAAAATCATTTATGAACCACTCATGCATTTCACGAAATGTCTCTATCCCACATAAAGGCCGCACGCTTATGTGAATTATAACTAATGTAATTATATTAATACTACTTATGCATTTATTCAATATATCGTAACCTTCATGCTTCGCATCAGAAACAGAAAAAAATAACAATTACAATATAAATAACTACATCAACAACAAACAAAAATTAGTCCTAAAATAAACTTTTTTTGTTGAATGTAAAATACATTTGATGGTTGGTTGACCAATAGTTTATTGTCGAGATACTATTATAATTTAATATTCATTTTATTTATTATTATGGTTATTAGCTCATTGTATACGCTAGGGGAAATTGGTTTGTGTTATTTACTTTATAAGTTTCTCCATTATTCAACAATTGTTAGACAGTAAATATAATATGGTAATGATTGCCCTTTTTCGATAATTTAATAAAAACATAGGATATGAATATTAATTTATGCACATTATTCATAACATGTATTGTTAACGTAGGGCAACATACCACGTAAACGTGCTAAAGGCGCTGTGCGTACAGCAAATGAAAGGCGCTCAGCACCTCAGAGAAACCATAATACAAGAACAAATTTATGCCAAGAACCCCTCGATTTTAGAAGCGGGAGGAAACGGACTAACCTGAGAAAACCCTGCGGGAACGAGTATCGAGAACCAATTCACGGGGATCGAACCTGGAGACATCAACTTGGGTGATTGAAAGTGAGGAAAGATACGCTGCACCAAACCGTTCCCTCTTTTTTTATGCACAATTGCGAGATTTTGTAAGGCCCGTGGGTCGTGTGTCTCATGAGGGATTTCACCAAGGCAATCCGTCGTACAACTCATTTATTAAACTAATTAATATGTAAAATGTTGCCTACATAACATTGTATTTAGCGTAAGTATTATTATTATTGTTATCTATACATCGTCATATATTATTCTGATTTAAAATATTAAAATATTGGAATGCGGTTGCCTGATAATGATCAAATACTTTTTGATAAATCCACCATTTGCGTTAATTAGGGTATATATTTTACACATATTGTCAGAATACTGTTTACACTATTAGTAGTTCATTGCACTCTCTTCATAATCATTTTTCGCCTGGCAATTAAGGAAGCCAAAGATAAGGGTGAGGAAACCTCATACTAGCATTACTAAGTAACAATATCCTTTTGATTTGAGAAAAGAGGTGAGAGGGAGGATATTATTTTTACGAGTATTTAAGATTATAACTTCAATTACATTATAACGAAAGCTGCTACCCAATTCGCTAGGTAAACGCTGTACAGTACGCAAATATCAGATAGGTTCACCATTTACTTTTAGATTTCTGTTTGAATCAGTCTATTACATTAAAGGGACTTCTATTACGTTAGGGGAGGCTTAAATAACTGTACAACAACCGGCACACGTCATGTTTCCCTTCACCGCATTAAGTTATTGTAGTAGTAGTAGTATTAGTAGTAGTAGTAGTAGTAGGATATATAGTAGGAGTAGTATTAGTTAGTATAGTCGTCTAGTGTAGATAAGTAGTAGTAGTCATGTAGTAGTAAGAAGTAGTATTTAGTAGGTTGTAGTCTTCTTCGTAGTCTAGCAATCTAGTTTGATGAATCGTAATACGAACTTAGCCTGACCTTATATTTTATAGACCACATGAACGAGCTTGAATCACTATATGGGAGAAATTTCAAGAATGGTAGTTTTCATTACCAATAAATGATTTAGCGGTATTTGATTAACCAGCATTGTTAAAGTGTGGCGATAGTATGTGCCTGGGACCTCGCAGAAGGTATTATTCCCCAGCGTCACGGTTCTTATGTTAATAGGTTATGAACACATGAATTTGAAGAGATTGTTATAAACCCGCTGCAGTATTAACTTTGATGCATATTGTTTGCTTTGAATGATGTGATATCATCGGCGTCACTCATCATCATCATCATCTCATCGTCGTCGTCGTCATCGTCAGGGATGTATTAAGGAGCATTTCGTGATTACAGCTCGTCCCCCATTTTATGTATCTGAAACGTTGGTGGTTTAAGTAGAGTACAAGTTAATTTACCGTTCAAATTACAATCTACTCTAAGGAGGAAAAGAGAAATTCGAATTTTGTATTTTCTGTCCGTAAACGGACAGAAATACAACCTACAGTGGACTAGGGTTCAACGCGATACATACGCACCCTAAGAATCAATGAAAGTTTGGAAATACTTTTCTAGTTCATATCTTCGAACCATAACTAAACAAAAAATGGCAAGCGCTTGGATCACGAAATCACCTTTTACTGTTTTGTTGTATCTCCTTCATTTTTATGGCTGCTTAAACGGTCGTAGCATGTGGACAAACTATGTATATTGCCTCTTTTAATTTACATGTAGTACATCATGCATTGTATATTGTGGACAGGTTGGTATTATTTTTATTTATGACTTAAAATAAACTGTTTAATTAGTCCATACTTTCGACAAGTTGAATTAGGCTATATTTGTTTCTATTTTATATAACTATTACTATTTTCAGATTGATATAATAGTGTGGTTAGTAGAAAAACTAATTATATCAGTACAAAGTTAGTTTTGAAAATAACGTATTCAAATTAAAGTTTAGGTGAACGTTCTCTTAGAATACTAGAAAATCAATATCAGAGAATATTGATATTTGTTATAAGTTTTGTTTGAACTCATTTCAAAACAGGAATAATTTGAAAGAGACGTTTGCTTTGCAGATGGTAATGCTTGTCCTCTTTTGTGGAGATGTATTATGAAAAAGGGAGTTTCTTATTAACTTAAAGGGGAAAAGGGGACAACATAAATATAATATACCTAAAACGAATACGGGGCAAAACTGGTATACTAAAATAATATCAGCTTGTACCCCTGTATACAAAAAAATGCATCCACACGTACTTATATTTCATTTAGGCCTGACCATAAAATTAGGGCATTTTATATTAAAATTTAAAAAAAGAAAAAACCTAAAATTTTTAAAATTTATGAATATTCCATTCATTTTTTTTTAGTCATAAGCCCCATACGCTTGCAGTCGAAATATTGCTAGTGTTACATTTCTACAATGACTCTTTTCAAGGAGTGCTTCTATAAAACATGATAAGAATCTTCTGTTATTGGTTAGTTATAAATTACGTGCACTGAGTTAAAGCTTTAATATTTAAAGAAAACTGCTTTTTTGCGTGAACGTGTGGTGGAACACAGGTTGCGACATCACTCCCATATCAGGTGGTGACCCCTTATGATAATCTGATGATACTATCTCGTTTTGATCATCGTTTTCATTGTCGTTCAGGTTATTTACCAATAAACATAACAACTTAAAGTATGGTACAGAAAAGCATTGGTGGGTTTGACCAGAAGAGAAGCAAAGCTCGTACACTTATGCCACCCTTAAGAATAGTTAATAAATCACATGAATACAAGAAAGAGGACCCAGAAGAGACAAAGCTACATAGTGCAAAACAAGACAAGACGATGTAGACAGGTGAGACAGACAGTATGTTGGTATGGCATTTATAATAGAAAAAAATTAATATTAGGCATCAAAAACATAACGACTAAATGCATGTAAACACAAATGGAACCCATAGCGCTAAATCTGATCATGAATTATATTGTGATACAAAAATGGTTGTAGTCGTTTTGAAAGCGTTTACGGTATTGCAATTACCGAATTATATTTCTCTATGTACCTTCGTTTATGTGCGAATAGCTGGATTTTAAGAATGTTTTTAACTCCATACAGTTTATTTAATATTTAATCATCGATTATAGATTTGAGCCATGATTAAAAACATTCGAGTTTTAAGAATAGTTTAATTTCATCATCACGGGATGCACTTTGATTGCAAAAATTCTTGTCATGTTTTTCCATCCCCAAACCCAGTTATATTTAGACTCTTACATTACTATTATGGGAATATGCTGAATTAAAAGCATGCCTTTAAATCCTAAACAGTTCGCAATAAAATTAATTCCGTTTTGTTTATTGCCACTCTCTTTAATTATGGGTTGTCTGAAGTTCCGTAGCTACCAATATGGACACAGCTCTGTCAATCGTTCAAGCAAAATAACTGTCTACTTCTTTCCATTTATAATACTTCTGTTAAGATATATATATGTTTACTCGAAATAGAATCAGACATTATTTTGTCTTGTAGCAATTAAGGTTCCCCAAAACACAGGCAAAAAGAGGTACAATTCTTTTGAAATGTATCCTTTCTTCAAGATTGCTGGTGAGAGTTTTCATCTCTCCTTGGATTTATGCTAGATATTGCGACTTCATTGGCAGTAGAATACAAACTGCACCAGGAAACGAACCATAATATATCGACATTTAATAGTTAAAACATGCACGACAAAGAAAACGTACTTCACACGTTAGCGCTTCGGAAGGTGTTATGTTATCTTAAGACAACACTTTGTAAACTTCAAACTCTAAAGAGCAGTGTTTGAGAAGGATCAGCGAGAACTCTCTATAACAAATATCTACTCGCCTGACACCATGTCATGCATAGGCTGCATTAAATGGATGCTGAAATATGGTTGAAAAGTGTCATTTATTTTTAAATTTAAAGGCCATAAGGAACGTTTGCTGCGGTTTGAACAGATAAAAGAAACAGAGAAAAAGTAAGAGAGAGAGCTGAAAATTCAATTACAAATCAACGCAGTGCAGTGATATTTAGCAAACGTGTTGTGAGTTTAAAGGAGGCCCTGAAATATTGTACTTTTAAGCTAAATTTTTGTTTACGTTCTGCGACGAATTTCAGGCGAAAGTTGTCCAAAGTTGCGTTCAAACTTCAGGAATCACACCACTAAATAAACTAGGTGTAGCAGACGACGTCAGTGCCGAGACAGTGTTGGCTAAATAAAGACTGTTGATGAGTTGTGTTTTAAATGAAATTTGAAATTAATCATAATGTGTGGACTAGTAACAAACCATTTGGGTAGTAAAGATTTTGTCTGTGCCATTTTTGTATAATTTCTGAGGGTTTGGGGAAACTGTACAATTTTAGTTTCTAGTAACACTCAACTAGGTGTGAACGTTTTGAAAACATGCAAATCTTTCGATGCTCTGTAGCTAAAAAAAATCAGCCTTCATCATATGACTTTTTAATTTTTGTTGAAGAGGTATGGTGCTAATCTTAAAAAAAAAATCAGTTTTGAAGTAACCAGTTGCTTTATAGCCGAGAAATCGACGTTTGGTGAGAGGTCATTTTGTACACGAGTCTATGGGGAGTTATTTAGTGGTGTGATTTCTACAGATTTCATGCATTACATATAAATGGCGCCTTGTTTGAGTCAGGTCACGATAAAATTGAATGTTGTCTGCAATGTTTAAGCATCAATCTACACTCCAGAGATCAATTTGAGCCGATTTAAGAGGTTTGCAAGTAGATATCGTAAGTTTTAGGTGCCAAAATTGAGATCAAATCAGTTCCTAGCCTAGGCTTGATCACAGGTTTTACTCATTTACTCATGACATTCATGACTCACTATCGAAGCCGTACGTTGACAGTCACAGTGATCAAAATTTTGCAGCCTTGCACTCTCGTATGTGTAAAATGCGTACTCTATTTGTTTTCAAAATTCTCAATTCAAGAGGGACATGCCTATAGGCATAGGTCTAGTACGTCATAGCATGTAGCCCTACATGTCTTTTTCAAATAAAAATACTACTATGGGCACATTTCAGTAACATGGGGAGGGGGGTAACGAGGGGGTATCCACACTGTTGGGGTGTATCAAGCTGCATATTACAACATGTACAAGAGCTTACAAGGCTTTCCACAAAGAACTACACCTCTAATTTCAGTTGATGTATCACGCATTTGCTGTATGAGTGATTTGGGACTGTGCATGAATCCCGAGCATTTGTCTCACGAGGATCGTGGTGTATCTTTCATGACTTTAGAATGATCCAAGTGCAAAGAAAATGGGAGATGCATGAGCCACAAGTTCAATGGATTCATTTTTTTAGTCCTACATGATATAAAAATCAATGGTGAGCAAGATTCTGATTAAAATAGAACTACCGATCAACATTTCAAGGCAGTTTCAAACATGTGCACTGTTGCCTGTACCTTGCACACACTTCTATCCATGATGTGATGTGATTGGTTAGAATTTTACTTCAGTGAGTTAATCACAGAAGAAAAGTTGTACAAGAATGTGTTAATATTCACCAAAAATTACTAAAAATTGCATAATTGGGTGCTTTTTAGGCCACTTTGGGTGAAATACACCCAATTTAACTGAATTGGGTGCTTTTAATGTCTCTCTCTTCTGCTGGAATCCGCCCAATGCATGTGAATTGGGTGGATATCTTTTTAAAAACACCCGATTCATGTAAATTGGTGCTTTAAATGCCATTTTGATAGAATCAGGTCTTTTGTAGTGCTTCCTCTGCCGTCCGTCTGAGCCAGATCTTTTTTTTTTTACAAAATGTGCTATCTTCAGCAGATAGCAAAAAATAATACACATTGCTGCAGAGCAGTTTTTACTCAGTTCTGGTCTTTATATTTTGGCTACAATGGCTCGTACTGATAGAATAACATTCAATATTATGAAAATATGTGTCTTCAGAAATTTTCCAGTCTCTTCAGGAATCACACCACTAAATAAACTAGGTGTAGCAGACGACGTCAGTGCCGAGACAGTGTTAGCGTCCGGAATATGGCCCTTGCCTGAACGAAGAGTCAGAAAATGTTGATGAGTTGTGTCTTTAAATGAAATTTGAAATTAATCATAATGTGTGGACTAGTAACAAACCATTTGGGTGGTAAAGATTTTGTCTGTGCCATTTTTGTATAATTTCTGAGGGTTTGGGGAAACTGTACAATTTTACTTTCTAGTAACACTCAACTAGGCGTGAACGTTTTGAAAACATGCAAATCTTTCGATGCTCTGTAGCTAAAAAAAAATCAGTTTTGAAGTAACCAGTCGCTTTATAGCCGAGAAATCGACGTTTTGTGAGAGGTCATTTTGTACATGAGTCTATGAGGAGTTATTTAGTGGTGTGATTCCTTCAGCTCGTTTAACATTTGAGTATTACCACTCTGAAAGTTATACAGAATCTGTTCAGTATTTTCCTTGACACTCTGTGCAGAAAGACGGGTGTATTATAAGCCTGAAATGATTTAAGCATCTGCTAAAGGTAGCAATGACAACCTAATTATTATATGGATATAAAACAGTTAATATAAAACAGATATAAAACAGTTAATAAAATAATACAAAGTAAGACTTTGAAAAGGAGTTTTGTGAAGTTTAGAGGGCGTGTTGTGCAGTTACAAGCGAGGGGTAAGTGATAAAGATCAATGTCAAAGCACTTCTCACTTACCACCCTGTCACGCGATCTCCTTTGAATACGCAATGTCAGTTTTATCACGCGATCTCCGTTAAAAACATAGCCGTTGAATTTAAGTTGGAGTACTACAAAGTATATATCCATGACATGATAGACTATGTCAACAACGTTTTAGTAAGCACAGGTGATCCTATTAAGTACAACTGCATACTTTCAATGTTGGCGTTTTAAAGGGATTTCGCGATCCACAGCCTCTTCCCCCATCTTACTTCGACTAATTTAAGAGTTTTATTTTATCTGAAACATTTGTCTTTGTAATGCACGTGTACTTATATACCAATTTGGAGATTGTGTAATCTCTGTCTGTGAAATTACGACATGTGGCCAATGGGACATCACAATACGAACACTTGCTCGTGGTAACAAAACGCACCTATCAAAATTAAGTGAGATAAGATTTGAAGATCAGCTTGAACTAAAAAAATATATTCAAACTAGCAATGCGACTTTAAGGTACATGTTCTATTGATCGAATCTTGTTACGTCAAGGAGCGAGAGAGAGAGAGAGAGAGGTGGGAGAGAGGGAGGTGGGAGAACTGTAAGTATTTAAGTTATGTATTTAAAACGTGACTAAATGTTACCACCGAAAGTGAAAGTGGTACCATAACACAACAAAGTTCGTCGTGCGTTTTAATCGAATTGTGCATGTTGATTGAATATTGTCATATTGCTGAACAACCACCTACCCGCCAAAATTATCTTTAAAGTCTGACTCAGAGATTTTCAGAATATAATTTTTTAATATATTAATTAAAAATAGTCAACTAGAACTAAAGATAGTCACCTAGAATGCTCAATTCCAAAGTTTGAGATGAATCGGATTTTTCGTTTTGATGCAGTAAACATTTATGTGTATATAACAGTGCCATAGGATACTGTGTATAACAAAATTTCCGGATCCGGAATTTTTAAACAAAGATGTGATTTTCTATATGAAGGACTTCGATTTGAGCTTAGCTATTTCACACAGTGATTAGTATATGGACAAGCATTATGTACATGCAAAAAACACAATTTGTTTGAAAATTGAGGGCGCCCTCATCGGGAAATCTCTGAGTCGGCCTTTAAAATAAAATATATAATTTTCAAAGAACGTGGCCAACTAGTTAGGATGTTCGCCTTTGGTCCTGAAAGTCCCCGATTCAAACTCCGGTAGGGCCACTTGTATTAAAACTGATGAATGCGCCCTTTTTTCTTCTTCTCCTTTTTTTCTTGTATAATCAGACCATTTCAAATCATTATCTTTTTCATCCACTAGAATTCCTGTGGAGGACTCTAAATTAAAGTAAAGCAATACCAGAAGTGCAATTTAAAACTGCACTGTGCAATCAGTACACTGTGACATGGTGCCGTGGTATCTGTATCCAATTCTAGTACAACATTAGAGGAGTAATCTGAGTAGCTGATATTTACTCAGCGGGTTGGTGCATAGTAGTTTTTCGACCCCTTTGCACCCCTGAAGTTCTGCGTTCGAATCCCGATAGAGGGTTCTTCTCTACGGCTTTATGCACTTTTGTCTTCATATCAATACTTGCTCTCGGAGGTCTTCTTCTGCTTCTGAATTCAGATTTCTTTTCATAAACCTCTTCTTCTTGTTCTTAAACCAATTTGCAATATATCTTTCGATTTTGACAATCTCCAACATAATTGATTCCCACTCCGACTAATTCGCTAAAGTGAATTATTATATTTCGTTTATTGCCATTACAGCCACTATCAGTCATTTTTTTCCAAATTCAAAATGCCGATTTTGTTTCTAAATTGTTAATGTTAATGTTGTGTCATATCAACACCTTATATTACCGTTCTTTGTGAAAACAGACATTTAAGCATTTTAAAGTGGCCTTAAAGATGCTTACGACTATTTCTAGACCTTAAAAATCGGATCCCGACTTTTATTAGTAACCAAAGCATAAAAATTATAATCTCTTGACAAACACGGCGTGTTACGCCTAGCCACTTAAAGGCTTAAAGGGATCTTTACTGCAACAATTTTCAATACAACGGTGCCAAAAATGGACTTAATAATGAAAATTATGTGGCGCGATTTTGTTTACATTGTGAAGAAAACGCTGATAGTGGCTTTAACCCTCGTCTACCTGAGCCTTTTTTTTGTAACAAAATTGCCGAAGGGGGGGGGGGTGGTTACCACCCCCCCCTGTGATTTTCGTTACTGACCACCCGATTCCTGTAAATTTGGTACCAAAGGATAGCTTAGAGTTTCTTCTTTCCATTGGTACCAAAATAAGTGCTAACATCCCCATTATGACGTCACCATGACGTCATATGTTGAGGAAAGTACGAAAATACTGAATATAGGGTGGAAAATTGATATTTCGCAATTTTAGCAACTCAAACACCCTATTATAGCTCTAAAATGATGTCATTATATAAAACTAGGCATTTCCCATCAAGTAGAGTCAAAAACCGCATGAAATCTGATTTTCCTAACCTTTTTGGCGAAAATTGAATTTTTCACTGTGTGTGTCTATGGAAATGGCAGTTTTGCTGACATGCAAACTTTATGACGTCATTGTGACGTAATGCTAGGCATGTTGGTACTCATTTTGGTATCAATGGAAAGAGGAGGACCATAGCTATCTATTGGGACCAAAATCAAGTTTCTGTGATGTTCCTGTGTTGTGTTAGGCATGTTGGTTCTTCTCTTCCTATCGATCACTTTGGGATCACCCTGTATCTTACCTATACCCCGGTGGATGTTTGTTTTTGGATTAAAAAGAGCGGAACATGACAATTGACAATTACATTAAATAATTTGGCACCAAAAAAGGGGGTTTTAGCAAGCCGGGGAAAAAACCTGAAGGGGGGTGGTAACCACCCCCCCCCCTTCGGTAGACGAGGGTTAATGATACAAATTTGATACTCCCTATCATGGTTCTACGTTTAATGAGGGAAACTCCTAAGGAAAGGTGGATATCATTGCACTGAACATTAAACATAAGCATGTCTGATAACGATCTCTTACTAGGGTTTGTCATTATTGTTCATGGAAACAATAATAAAGTCGAAGGGTACAATAAGTGTAATAGTATGTCTACATAAACCAAAAAGCTATAAAGACCCGTTATTCACAGGTATGGTGACTTTAAGGCACCTCGGACCTTTTTCCGGTGTGACAGGAGATATGGTCCGCCGGTCTCACAGTCCGCCTACAATGGCGAACAATAGGGCAATCGATTTAGTTGACTTTTCACGCAACATTAGTTTCACACTTAATTCCGTTGTCGTCTATGGAGCCCGGACTGTGGTTCCTGCCGGACCATATCTCCTTTCACAACGGGTATGTCGAACCACTGGCGTAGCTGCGAAAATAGCGCCCAGTAATTAATGCTACTACAGGTAGTCCTACGATCCTACTTGGTCCTTCGATCAATATCATTTTTTGTTAACTTCTTTCCTTTCTATACTCAGCAAAGAGTGTAGAAAGCGCTTTGATCATTCTTAATTAATGCTAAGGCGCTATATGAATAGTTGTTATTATTATTTTTATTATTGTTATTATTAAGAGAGACCACAGACTCTGGTTTGACCCATTGATGTCATACGATACGAGAGTATCCTAGGATGACATCTCTGACTTTCATAAATAAGACTCAATGGCGCCCTTCCCTTTCAAGTATCGCCCATGACACGTACCATCTCAGCCACACCCTAGCTAAGACACCGTGCCGAAGCAATTCCCCCATGCAAGAAGGATGAATCCTGGACACGACAATTCACTCTTTCATGGTTGTGAACCTCAATCTGTTAATTTAAAGCCAAATTGGTACCAATGATTTTTTCCTCAAAACAACAAACCTGAATCTTGCTTTAAGGAAATTGGAAACGCAAAACGTCGAAATCGCACGTTAGGTGAATTTAAAATGTTACGAACGCGTCGTTATTTTACGACAACACTTGGATACCCTAAAGCACCTAAAGAGTATCTTTGGAAAGGGATTCGGAATGATATATAATCAAAAAGCCACTGGCTGTCTTAATGTCTCTTAAGCTAAGCACTTTAATGAACCTTAAAACTCGCTTGTAAAAGGCGTTACGTATTTTTCAAATACAATCTAAGTACTTTTTGGCTCTAAGTAAAGAAGAACAACCGAGCTAATAAAAATCTGGCTGTACGGGAACATTGCGATCGTCTAATGCCTAGGGTTATAAATTCCTGCCGATGAACGCTTTTAAGTTAAGTTCGTCATTAAACCTTCAGGTAGTCATAAAATCCAAAAGCATTTCTATGAATTATTAGAAAAAGACTTAATTTTCAGACCAAAATTTAAGTTTATATTTGAGGGTATATATACCACCCGTTTTCAAATCCGAGCATATGGGCAAGAATTAAATGAACCTGTCACAAAAGACTTGTGTATTCTTGGGAATGACAAGACGAGTGTGGCCCCTGGTTAGATGTAAGCCAAGGATGAACACAACTATATCTTTGATCAGATAGTCAAGTAAACCGGTGACAAGACATGATAACACTTGTATGGATTTGACCAATCTTAATACTAAATTTTAGCGTGATGGACAGGCAACCAATGCAATTCGCGAATAAGCGGGGATTTCACTCTTCAACGCCTCCCGAGCTGGTATATTAATAAATCGCGCCGCGCGATTTTGAGACACATACCCCAGCAAAGAATTACATATTCCATCCGAGAAAGGAGCCATGATCTCGCTTGATGGTGCACAAGTGGAACGGTCAATATAACAACGGATTCTATTAACCCTCGCTACCTGAAGGGGTGGTGGGGGGGGGGGTGGGGGGGGGGGGGGGGGGTTACAACCCCCCCTCCGGTTTTTTTTCCCGCTTGCTAAAACCCCCCTTTTTTTGGTGCCAAATTTTTTATGTGCATTGTCAATAGTCATGTTCCGCTCCTTTTAAATTAATATCCAAAAACAAACATCCACCGGGGTAGTAGATACGAGGTGATCCCAGAGTGATCGATAGGGGGGGAACCACCCCCCTCTCGATCACTTTGGGATCACCCTGTATCGTACCTATACCAGGTGGATGTTTTTTTGTTTTGGATTAAAAGGAGCGGAACGGACATTGACATTACATTAAATAATTGGCACCAAAAAAGGTAACCACCCCTCTTCCCGGAAGAGAAGTACCAACATGTCCTCACACACACAGGAACCTCACAGAAACTTGATTTTTGGTACCAATAGACATAGCTAGGGTCCTCCTCTTTCCATTGAGTCCGCGAAATGAGTACCAACAGTCCTAGCATTACGTCACAATGAACGTCAAAAGTTTGCCGTCAGCAAAACTGCCAATTTCCATAGACAATACAAGTGAAAAATTCAATTTTTCGCCAAAAAGGTTGGAAAATCCCGATTTTTCCGCGGTTTTTGACATCTACTTGATGGGAATTACTAGTTGTTATATAATGACATTTATCAGTTTAGAGCTGATAAGCTGGTGTTTTTAGTCGCTAAAATTGTGTGTGCGAAATATCAATTTGGTCCCACGCCTTATATTCAGTAATTTTCGTACTTTCCTCAACAGAAGGGGGGATTTGTACTTATTTTTGGTACCAATGGAACGAAGAAACTCTAATCTATCCTTTGGTACCAAATTTACAGGAATCGGGTGTTCAGTAACGAAAATCACAGGGGGGTGGTAACCACCCCCCTTCGGCAATTTTGTTACAAAAAAATTGCTCAGGTGGACGACTAGGGTTAAGATTTCGCAGATGGAAATTTACACGTTTACATAATGAGCTAGCATGGTCTTTTTCGTATTACTTGACAATCAAAACATAATTAGCCAGATCTTTTAAAAGATTGGAGTTATCACAGATCCACCGTTTTTAAAAAAAACCTAGGGGAAACCGAGGCCAGGTATAGGCATTTTGCTTACCTGGTTACGATCGCCAGGAACTTGGTCCTATAGTGCATTAAGCGTTAACTTCTTTACAAGCAACCCTGGATCTAATAGCTGCAATGGTAGTTGGAAAGTTTGTCAGTAGCTATAGCCTCCGCGGATGTAGGGTCACCACTATAAAGTTGCGTATGATCCGTATATTCATGAAGATGCAACCTGCAAACCTTTGATGATATCAAAAACAAGTTGTGATATTTCTTTACGGAAATGAAACGAACGTAGTTCGCACTTTATGTGAATTTAAAATGTTCCGACGGGCGTCCGTTATTTTACGACAACCCTGGATACCCCTAAAACCTAAAGAGATCTTTTGGAAAGGGGATTAGCGTGAATGATATATATCAAAAAGCCACTGGCTAGTCATTAATGTCTTATCTAAGCCGCTTTAATCTGAACCATAAAAACGCAAGCTTGTAAAAGGCGTTACGTATTTCAAATACAATATAACGTACTTTTGGCTTAGTAAAGAAGATACAAGCCGAGGAATAAAATCCGGAAGGGAATTTGCGATCAGTTCTAATGCATAGAGTGGTTTATAAAGTCGCCCGAGGACGCGTTAGTATGTCCATTAAACCGTTTAGTAGTCATAAAATCCAAAAGCATTTCTATGATCTTAGAAACATACTTAATTTTACAAGACCAAAATTAAAGTTTACATATTTGAAGGTACCAACCGTTTTTTTCAAATAAGAGCATTATTGTAAAACCTCTAAAAATGTGGAAAGGACTTTCAACTACTTTTGCCCACGTTTTTGTGAATCCTCGCATGAATGCATATATTTGTTTTACAATGTGTTCAACGGAACCACGTATCCAAATATTATAACATTAAAAAAAGAAAAAACCTAAAAAATTAAAAAAAAAAAAAAAAAAAAAAGGTCCAAATTTTAAATAAATCATTGCAATAATTATACATCACAAATGAAAGCATTACGCAAATTACTAAAACAATGTTAAATCCTTATGGACCAGGATTAATTTAAAAAAAAAAACTTGGTACAAAAATGTATTCGGTGTATTACATTTGGAGTATTACGAATATTTTGGGGAGGATGGTAAAGATAAATCCATGGGCCAAGAAGATTAAATGACCTGTCACCAACAGAACTTGTGTGTCCTTGGGAATGGCAAGACGAGTTTTGGCCTGGGTAGATTAAGCCAAGGACGACCACAACCCTAGATCTCTGATCAGCGTTATTCAAGTAAACTGGTGACAAGACATGATAACACTTGTATACATGCACCCAAAGCTCTTAATCTCAATTTAAGCGCTGATGGACAGGCAAACAACCAATGCAATTCATGAATAAGCGGGATGCACTATTACCTCTCCCGACCTGGTATATATATCGCGGACCGCGCGATTTTTATATTTTCTGAAGGCGTTTCACATCAAGAGAGACACATATCCCAAGCAAGAATTACCATATCCATCTGAAGGAAAGGATCAACGATCTCACTGCATGTGCACAAATGGAATGGACAGTATAACGGCGGATTCTATTAAAATTAAGCAATGGAATTGCAACTTTGTACATAATTCGCTAAGCATGGTCTTCCTAGTTAATTGCATCAAACATAATATCCATCTTTTATATCGACAAATTGAGTTATAACATATCCAACCGATTTTTAAATTGAAGGCCAGCTATATATTTGCATGCCGGAAGACGATAGCCGGAATAACTCGGTCCTAGGGTTATTCAGTGTTAACTTATTAACAATATATATGATCAATTATTGCAATGCAGTTGGAAAGTTACGTTTAGCAGCGCTATAGCCACCGCGGATGTAGGGTCAACCCAATATAAGTGCGATATGATCAGTCGTATATTACATTAATGCAACCTGGAAAAACGTTGACGATTATCAGGGCAGGTTCGAGAATATGCAGCGAAAACGATGGCCTCGACGATCCGTGGGGAAACACCCATAAGAGATGTTGTTCATTAAATAGTCACCAAGAATAACAAACTCTATTTTTCGACCATGAGTAGCTATCCTATCAATATTTTAAGAACCAGTCGATAGCAAAGTTCCTCGCATTGCTTCGATGAGAATTGTTGTGATTACGAACGAGCATAACTGCTCTACCGTTGTCAAAGTTCCAAAACAGTATGTATACGATTGATAAATTAATATTTCTTGTATTATAACTATGAAGATGATTTGTTTTGACCCCATTTTAACCACATTATTTTTTAAATAAGTGCTTGTAAATTCAATTGTATTTAAAACAAATGCCTTTTATGCATTAACAACATGGGTTTGCACTCGTTTGAATGCAATATGGTGTGATTTGAGTCAACCCTGAGAAAACTATTTTAGTCCATAAACAAAGAATTTTAGTCATTTTGGATAGCTATCCTTACATCAATGTTATTTCAGCAACCGGAAGAACGGATTACTTGTTGATGAAATTTGAACATTGGGTTCATTTACACTGCCAATTTATATCCACCAAATTTAATATAAAATCTTAATGTATTCCATAAAATTTAGTAGCAGCAGAATAATCGCTAATTTAATTGCATTTATTGATTTTAAATCAGCTATTACCTTTATGCAAATTTATTGCTAATTTATTGCAACACAAAACCGAAATATTAACGTGTGTCTCTTAGGTCTGGCCGACAAATAAGGATTTATAGGATAACGATGTGAACGAAAAATGAAAATCATTCGTACAAACAATAAAAAACAAGGAAATGTACAACGCACTGTGTGTTTTCAATTAAAGTAAACCTGCAGATCTTTGATTCGAAGGTACGGATGTGTAAATCTTTTTATGTTACATCAGTCTAGCGGTAGTTGGGTGGGATGGGTGCCAAACTATTCATTGTCTTAGTTAAAGTGGACACAATGGCATAGAAAATACTGTAAAAAAAACAGTTACAAACAGCAAGAGGTAAAGGCAATTCCGCAACGAAAAAAATCAAAAGTTGTTGACTCCTGGCGAGAATTTACAGTGTTTTTAGCAGGTTTTTTGGGACATGGCGTGGTTTTTTGTTTTTTTTTTTTTTTAAGCAGTCTGGCAGTAATGTCGCATTTCAGTGGGCAGTCTGTGGCAGAGAAGTGACGCTTACAAGGAAAGTAATATTGAGTTACTCCTTCTTTTTTCTACAATATGTAAACAGCCATTGTTTTCAAATTTGTGAAGTAATTTCAGTAAGGGTCCACTTCATTATGACTTAATATTTCTGTCATGTGTCCCTTTAATTTATTAGAACGCGAGTTTTTTTTTTTAAATGGTTTGGCGCAACTCACCCCAAAACGATAGGGATTACTATATTTGATTTGTCCAAAAGAGAAAAAGATGTTAATGAGGGTAGTAAGATAACTAAAAACACAAATAGTGACGATATTGCCGCAATCTATGCGCGCAGTGTGGGATTTGAACTTGAGTTGATTCGGAAATATTCGTGAAATGGTAAAAGCCAAAACTATTCTTAAGATGATAGGAGAAGATACCCTACGCTGGTGTTGTACATTCCAAAGAGTCTCATCAAAAGATACATGTTGCATTTAAAATGTTGACGAATGTTATGAAAAGAGTTGTGTTAAAAGTTAGTGGCAAAATAATGCCAATTGAACTTGGGACTACTGATCAAAATTTCATAGAGCATACCAGGATCCATTTAGCGAAGTCGAACGTTTAGTGACAATATAAAACAATATTACGAATATAAAGCGCAATACGTGAATCCAAAAAAAAATGTTGCAAGGATTTTGAAAGTGGTCTTGACCTTAAAGGTCGACTCAGAGATTTCCGGTGGAGGGCCCGCCCTTCAATTTAAAAATCGGGTTTTTTTGCATGCTACATAATGGCTGTCCATATACGAATCACTGTGTGAAATGCTAAGCTTAAATCGAATTCATTCGTATAGAAATCACAACTTTGTTATAAAATTCGGATCCGGAATTTTTGTTATACACAGTTATCCTATGGGACGTAATCTACACATAAATGTTTACTGCATCAAAAACGAAAAATCCGATTCATCTCAAATATCGGAATTGTGCATTTTAGGTTACTATCTTTAGTTCTAGTTGACTATTTTTTCATTATTACACAAAATAATAATATTTCGAAATCTCTGAGTCAGACTTTAATGCAATCACTATATCATAGATTGTTGTTGGTATAAAACACATCTGATATAATTTCATGGGTTGAAAAAATGAAAGAAGTTGACTGAAAAATACACTAGATATGTCGGGTTTTGTAAGCACACCACTTTTTCTCCATTTCTATGAGATTTACACATATTAAACTTGTGTTTGTCTGTTTGTGAGAATGTACAATATCATGATGCCGTTGTCAACTTATTAACAAATGTTACAGTTTCTGAATATTTCCAACCAAGGATAATTAATGAATCTATTTATGACAATGTGCCAAGTGATATGACAAATCCAACCAGCAATTCACCTGTTGCAGAGCAAAGAAAACAAGATCATCCCATTGTTTAGGATACTGCTAAGAGTTTAGTCCCTTATTGGCATAGCTTGTATCTTCTATACCTGGATTACACTAGTAGTGTTGAAAACCCTCTTAATTTACACATCAAGATTAATTGGGTGAGGTTTTGTGGGAACATTTAATTCCTTTTGAGGACTAATAAAAGAGATTATGGTTATTCATAGATCAATTAAACAAGATGGCAAGGGTCACCTTTACTGTCATAATGCTATACCCCGTATATCGTACATTAAATCCTATTGGAATGGAGGAAAAAGAGGTTTGCTTACAAAATTTGTCATATCTGGCTTATTTTTCAGTCGAATTCTTTCATTTTTTCAACACGTGAAAGTATATTAGATTTGTTTTATTAAGACAACAAAAGAATTATCAAGGTCAAGGTCATCTGCAATCATTGCACAAGTTTTTTGATTCACGTAGTAGTATTGTACTTTATTCCGTTAAAAACAGTTCATATAGTTGTCTTGTCTAAGAAACTGGTTTATTTGACACTATTTAGCATAAAAATAGTAGCAGACACTCCATGGTATCAATAATGCACTAAAGTCGCTACTACCGGGCTCACTCCTTGCGCGCGCCTGCCTCGCTCCTACCGTGCTACTGGAGCGTGACTGGAACGTGATTTTCCGCAAGATATACCGCCATATTCACCTTTCGCGTTTAAGTACACGTATTGTACATAATCTAACCCTGTCTCCTATTATTATTATGGAACGTTGTTTATATGTCTTTATATTTCTATATCAGAATTAATTGAGATTCATTTTGAATGGAAAGACGTTCCAAATCAGCAGGAAAATGACCTAGTTGGAATTTGCAAAGTTTCTTAAATTGGCTATAAATTTGATGTAATCTATCTAATAAGATAGGAAAACATGGGTGATCAAAATATCGACAAAAATAAGAGTGCATTACAATAGTTTTGGTTAAAATGTCATTTATTAGAAACCCTGTATATGTCATTATAGCGGTTAATATTGGATAGCATTTGGTATTTATAAACCACACTTCTAATGATTTATTTCAAGCGTAAATTAAATCGACGTGCACAGCCAATTTGCATACAAAATAACTAAATGTATTCTTCTTTTTTTGACATAAATTTCTTCATTCCTGGACATAAAATGCATTTTGTATCACCATTAAGAAATAACATTTACGCACTAGCCTTACAGGTAAATGCGTTATTGCCTTGAGATCGCACGGATACGTGACATTGCACAAATTCGTAAAGTAAAGGCAAGACGTTTTCTGAATTTCACATATATTGAGTGTTATTAGGAATTAACATATGGGAATGGAAAATTCATTATTTTTCAAAAAAAAGGAAAACGCTCGTGAAATATATGAATGCTAAAGGAATCAAATATATCTCCAGCAGAGATTGATTTTTGTCTCTTGGGTAGTGGTTTGAATGTCACATACCATCAATGATAGAAGTATATTCTCTTTAATATTTCATAAATATAAGAAATGTCTGTAAATAATCTCAACTATCAATTTCCATATTTATGGTATCGTGCGATACATATGGGCATAAACAGCTCGCATTTAAATAAAACATCTGTTAGCCGAGTATGGTTTTTAACCATTTCCAGACACATAATATGGCTCGTTTCCTTTTCCGCCAACTGTGATTGCATTGGTAAAAAAGCAACAATTATTTTTTGCAACCCAAACGAACAATTTACTCTCCTGTACAATGTAATAAACATGTACATCCATGACCAATCGGCATTGCAATTGCAATATACGCACCTAATGTGATCAATGTGACATCGGTCTAGCGCAGTACGGTGGCTAAATGTGATTACCAACCCAGGTTTCTTACTTTAATGTATGACATTTTCACGTTGCCGTTTTTGCGACAATGGATGGTGAAGGGTCTATGTCAGATTAATATAAACATGCGGTCTTCCGTTTAAGTCAATGCGGGTGTGTCAAAAATAATCCTCAGATTTGAATTGGGCGAGTACATTATGAAAATGCAACTGGAAATGTGTCCTTGGTTTTCATTTTACTGTCATACTGTCGCAAACAATTTCTTTTCTAATAATTTCTATAATTTATATTTTATTTTTAGATGATTTAAATAAAAAAAAGTTAAGAGCAAAATACCTAATTTGTGTGTCATGGTATTCAGTTGTTAAAAACTACCTTTTTCATAAACTTAAGTGTATTCGTTAGTGCGAAACATGGTATCATTACCGCGTTTAACACGCTACTTGTGATGGTACACGGAACCGCATAAGAGAGAACATAAAGCTGCTTATTTCCGTATGCAACGAAATGTAATCTGTCTTTAGCCACGCGATGCGAGGAATGACCCGCATAACTACAGACACTATACCATGGAGGCAGCTCATCAGTATTGTGTAACATGTGTTCTTGTTATTACTGCATTGGGTTATCCAAGGCTAATCATTCATGTCATAAATAGAGTGATATTGTAGGAAAAATATGATAGTTGTACAGAAATCACACTATTGTTAATTTAATAGAGAGGTATACCGCAGGTAATCCTTAGAAAATATACCACAATGGTAAGTTACATAGGTCAGGGTTTTGCCAAATGAGGTTGATGTGATGTTAGTTAAGAGTTTGTATTAACGGCATTACTGTAAAACAACATTGACAATGGCAGATTGATTTAACCGTATGAACAGGTGCACTGCTAGTACCCAATGCGCATTAACGTATCGCATAGCTTACTTATGATATTTCGTATGTTTGAGCACAGACTGAAAGGTATTCACACACATACATTTCCATGCGAATGCCTGTTGTCCAGGTGGGTTTTCAATATGACTTATTCAATCATAAAGTTGCCATCGCCTGACTGCGACGTACGTTTAGTGAACACATTTGGTTTATATCCACTGGTGTTTTTGCTGCACATGTCCTTGAGCAGATAGGTATTCAAAGCTATCCGAGACATATCCACGGTTATGCACTTCATTATGACATATGAAATATGCGTTGCACTGCTCTATATAAACCGGTTTTCATAATAAGAGATAATTACGAGTAACATCTGATATGTTATTGTTTGAACAAGATCTTCACTCCAAAACAACAGAACGGGTATTAATTTCAGCAATGGCTCAAGACTTTGAGCATACAAAGGTGGTCAATTACGTAGTGGCCATCATGAGCAAGTGCCAATGTAAGGCGATGCTGTACCTTTAGGCTACACTGGTCATGAACCATTCGTCTATTGACTACAATCTAAAAATATTCCTTTCATCATTCTAAGGTTTTTTCTTATCCACTACAGAACAGTCGTCATATTGCCCTCTTATCGTATCCCTCTACAGAGTTAGTTTTGCCCTTTCTCGGTATCTCATCCCAGCTATTTATGAAAGCTAATTGTGTCTTAATCTTATTACTGCTTCCTCTCGGAGCAGAATATAATTTCATCTACATGTGTCGTCACCATCTTCAATGCTTTTTATGAAGTTGATGTTACAAAATCACCATGATATTTTTCGGAGAAATTATACACAGAGAAAAGATTCGTGCTTGCTATAAACTACCGCAAAACTAACCTTTGGATATAATTTTGGAAAATTAGTGTATGAAATATGAACTATGCTTCTGTTTAGTTAAACGTAATTTTGTAGATGGAGTAGAAGATATAGAACGTGAACCTAACATTGCTTCGTACAATCAGAAAGGCACATCTTGCATGTTGAAAGCACATCTCATCACTTACAGGCTGTAGGGAAATTAAATTCAAGTCTTGTTATTCCATGCAGTGATATCATACACGATAAAAGAATAAAACAGAGGACACGGCAGATAAATTAAACGTGGGTCGCCACGGTAATTCTCGTAGAACCGTGACATATACGCGATTATAACACACTCTAATAGCCCCTTTCCTTTCGGTAGATTTTATTAAATCTGCCACTGTTATCATATTTATTTTTATAATTATAGTTTTGCAAGGTGTGATTGTTTTACTACGATTTTGTAAAACATTCCTTTGTATGTCAATACTTTTAAAAATATTAGATGTATGAGATTAGGTATGTGTAAATCTTAACCTAAAAATGGTACTCCTCGTTATAGTGATTTCTCTTTGTACATCTATTTCAATATTATAATGATCAGTTAATGTAGAAACAATAGCTTATTAACCCAGCGAACGGTTAATTGCATCTCGCATCGTCTAATGTTGTAAAATTGTATAATCGACTCTCACAATGCTTTAGTAAAACTAAAACGCCTTTAAAACGTTTATATTTTCTAAATATTTGTCGGAATACAAGTTGTAAAAATGTTTTTGGATTTGCAGGAATAAGGTTTACTTCAAATAAACCCCCATTCTTTCACATGTTATGCATTTTCATAAAACTCGTTGCTTGGTGAAGGAAGCTGAATGTCTACATCAGTAGTGGAGTTAGTGGTCCTTTAAGGTCATCGGTATAGCTATTTTCATAGGATATTGAGAACAGAGCCGAAAATGGAATGAACACTTTTCACAATAAATTGTATAGCATCGTTTATTAGAGATGCGTTATTCAGAGTCTAAATTGGGACAGGTGAAAGGTCATTTAGGATCATTATCATTATAAATACTTGACTTATTGATGCGGTCGGGGTGCATTAGAAAGACTTAGATTTGAATACTATCATCACACGATTGTGCGCTGGTATGATTATATGGTACATCACAACAACTTTGGTGGTAATATACTGTGAAATTGCCAAAAATGATAAATGTTTATTCAAATCAACCTAATTAAAGCTAAAAAATTAAAACTTCTTCCGATTTGTAATAATCAACTTATATGTTGTCAATTTACTTACGTTTTCGCAATGTTGTATGTTATTCCATCACATTGGAATAAATCTGTATTCACTATGTCATTTATTTGGTAATTTTTCAACTTTTTTCTGTACATCGATTATTTGTCTGATATATTTGTCTGATACATTCAATATAAGAATGATAGAGTAATAGCTAGTGACCTCCCATAGACTATTTAAGCTCCAGTCACATCTTGCATTCCAATTATGCAATAAAATATCTAGATAGTACATCCAGTATATTTTCGGCTTTTGTACCATTAGACGATTAATTTGACGTTATTGTTTCAAAACAAACGGATAAATCTGAAATGTTACCCCAATAGTGACCGTGAACCTATTTGCCTCATAACTATTAAACTATAAGCTGCAGATAGGGCAAACTATACTTTTGTTAATTCTTGAAAGGTAAAGAACCCGTTAATATACATTTCGACGTTTTTTATATATTTTTAATCATGTAGAGCCCCACCCCCAAAAAATACAATTTTCCACCGCTTTGATTTTGTTACACTCTTGGTACGTTGTTCTTAAAGGTTTTCTCGGTGAAATTTTGGAGAAATGTATTATGTTGCAATTAGGTTTGGGTTAAGTAATTATTTATCCTATTTTTATTGATCTATTTGAGGTCAAAGTTCATTCAACACCATAAGCAGTGCCCAATTATTTTTGTCAGGAATAATAATCGTGTTTTTCACACATGAAGTCTGTTTTGGGAAGCACTACTGTTTGGAAGAAGGAATTAAAGATTTGAATTAAGCATTTGGTCAAGTTCGGTTCAGGTCAACCGATTAGTCATACATACAATGCTGTCAAAAGCTATATCGATAAACAGATTTTCGTTGTTTTAGCTTAAATGTGGTGGGTGACCAGATCATGGTCATATATTGCCACTGAAGTTTTCTTTATCATGTAGAAGAATATCACGAAAAACAGTTGATTACAAATTAAGAGCTAAACCGATCCAGCTTCAGGTTGTCGATCGGTTCAGACACCTTTAAGATACTTTGAAATGATTTGTGTAAACGAAACAGTATACATAGCTCATTAATAATACACAATTCATCGCAAATCCACTATGCATTACTTTGTTGACTGTCATACGGTTCAAGAGGAATTTGAAGAGTGTACGATAAAATTCTTTTCGAGGGTGGATTTCAATGTCTTGAAGGAATGATGTTCAGGAAACGTAAGCAGTACAGGTTATTACATTATACACACATACGGCAGTGGCGTAACGGGCCTGCCCGCTCTGAGGGGGCCAATTTTACAGTCTTGGGATATTTTCCCTCTCAGGGGGGTCAAAAGACCAATTTTTCCCGGTCAGAGGGCTAGAAAACGGCTGATTTAGCATGATTTTTGCAATTTTTTTCCCGGCCAAAGTCGTCAGGGGGGGCAACCTGCCCCCTGCCCCCCCCCCCGCCTGTTACGCCACTGACATACGGTCTATTCTAGATTTTTACGCTTTAGATCTTTTAGATTTTAAGTGTAGATTCAGATGATTCAGCTTTAATTGTTCCATGCTCAATATCAGCATTTAATTTAACCAGTGTAAGCTGGCAGTCGTTTTATTATTTTCTTTAATAATCACTTTATGAAATACGCTGCTGCTTACACAGAATGAAATGTTTTAAGTGTTCCTCTAACTTGAAATTTTGCAAATTTTTGTGGCGAAAATTTAAATCAACTTGAAGGCAGCAAAACAAAAGCGCGGTAGTTTTTTGACACATACTGTTTTTATTAAATGTAATGATAATAACACAACTATAGGAACATTAAAATTATATTGATCATTACCACTTTTAGCTATTTTGTAAAAGAAGTTTTTTTTTTTTTTTTTTTTGAACGGCACCCCTGCTGTTTACAACAAGAATACCCACCTAAAATGAAAATTCACTCTCTTGATTGTGACATACTATAACATTAATCAATTTTCATTGCATTAGTTGTATTGACTAATTTTTCGTGCATGTGTCAGTTATTTCGTGTACAACGATAGTCATAGACTGCATCTAGGGTGTGGCTATCCAAATATATGACATGCTGCGTAACCTTCAATAAAAAACACCATGCCTTGGCATCTACTATAATTTTAAGAATGCGGTTTGTGAGATATTTAGGTTTTTCCAAAAGTCGGGTACATGTTATCATGACGTTATGTATCAAGGAATAAATTCTAATACCGATATAGTTTGTGTAGTTATTTTGTGACAACCAGTTTCTAGCGCGGTCGCTGTGAATCTCTATGTTTATCAACGGATAAAGAGAAGGTCCGTCGTCTCAGTTATCAAAGGACGCTAGCCTGTAACACATCATTGTACTTTTTTCAGGCAGAATCCCATTACTTTATTTTCAAATTAACTATTGTAAATATCAGTTTTAATCACACACATTAAGCTGCCTCAAATTATCCAAGGAAAGGGGTAACTTACCTAATGGCAATGACGTTAATTTGTCGATCTACTTTATATGTTCATGCTATTACGGATCTACCTGTTGCAAACATGCCCATAATCATAATTGGGCATTAGTTATCATTATGAATGTATCATTATGATTACATTTATTACTCAGATCATAATTGCTGTAAATATATATCAAGATCAAATGACATTACCAACATGATATCATTACTAGCGTTAGCTTTTACCTCGGTTAAATCACTTTTATTCTGTTGTAACCTGACATATGGTCTTTCCTTTACAGTTAATTTTCGTTTTATTTGAATCATTATTTGATAAACAAACTGAACCTTAAGAAAAGGTTCAATTTGCTCGCAATAGGAATGCCCCCAATTTCATTTTCCATTCCCCTTTTCATAAGTGCTCTGGCAATAGAGCTTTACAGTATTTTTGCATGCCTATTATTTAAAATACACTTAATGAGTTGGTTATGGATGGTGAAATGTGTTACAATGTTCACACAGGGATGGGATTGCCAAAGATTTCGGTGCTTGTTACATATTCCAAATATATTACTACTTTGTAATTTTTGACTTAATCATATTTTGCTTTTATTCAAGTTGTCCTTTATAATGCCGATAGGCAGCTTTAGCCAGCAATGTTTTCAAATAGCCACTTTAATAAGTACCAACATGTAATTATCGCAAAATGGAGACTTTTACTGCGCTTTTGGACAGGTGTATAAAGATCGGTGTGAGCTAAGGTAATTCTTTAAGGGACAGTAAAGCGTTGAAAATTCAGCGGATACTCTCAAAGCAAACGTACCAAAAAAGTTGAAAGGGCTATCGGAGCACACATAGCGAAGAAAACATACTCTTATCCTAGGCTCTTTCCTAATTCAAGGAATTCGCCACGATTGTCCTTCTATTCGCTGTCACAAGACGTACCTTAGCCTTTTTGTACAGACCAACTGGTAACAGAGAAATAACAGTTTGTTTTTTGTAAACAAAACGATATTGTTTACAGTACATAGTGAACCGTGGGTAGGTGGATTCAAATAGTAGGCAGGTCTATGTAGAATGTGCTATCATTTTGTTCGTGGATCGATAAATTCCACGTATCGCGTACAAGTAAGGACATTATGAATGTATCTAAATCTCGCTAATACGTGAACGGTGCTTCCCAGCTGCAACAAAATGTCCATTGGATATTTGCCAAGGGACCAGTAAGTATATTCACTGTGTAAGTGTCACGTCATAGGATTGTTTCCCAGCCATCGATCAAAAAATCACAATACACGTGCTATAACAGCAATGTTTGAATTTCCCGCGCTGTAAGGCCTGTTTACTGATTGCAGGGGCAACGAATGAATCTTATTTCAAGTGCCACGTAATAGGATTCGTACCCGGAAAATCGGTCCAAACACACCAAGGAATTCAAACCTTGTACGTGACACTTATAGAGCGGTTTGTTTTTGTATGTTTGAGGAAGCTGTGTAACAAGCAAATAATAAAATACTACCCTTTTCAAATCCTAGTACCAACCAGCTGTTGTACAAGCCGATGAGTGTCTTTTTTAGGTTTGTTTTAAATGAGGAAAATGACGGGGAATGTTTAAGGAGCGTAAGCAGGTTACCCAAAAAGAAGACCATGAGAACTTGGAGTGTTCCTGGCAAAACGGCGTTCGTTTTCTTGATGAAAAAGGTCAAGGCCATATCTAGTGTTACAGAAGATGTGTCATTGTCCCGTAAGAAAAATGAGCTAGAACAAAAATGCATAATATTTTCAGTGACTCAAGTGGGAGGAACGGTCGAACCTCGGATTATACTATTGTATTTAGAAATTCTTTTAGAAACATGCTGTGTTTGAGAAGCCCACAATAAATTGTAATCAAAGCGTAGACAGATAAATCTAGTAGTTTCTATTTGCTGTATTAGTGTATTATCTACTTTATGAATAATGTTTTGTTTATTAATTTTTAAATATCATGCAGTCAAATCAAATCAAATTTTTTCCATTCACTGCACATTATAAATCACAAAACACAAGAGTGATATGAAGGAGCCGACTAAATTGCCTAAGTCACCCAACCCCTTAAAACAGAACAATACACAAGAAGCAGGACATCTATTTTAACGAAAGAAACAATACAGTACATCACAAAAGACATGTTTCCAAGATTATCAATTATTATATCGAGCAATTAGGTTATCTCTTAATTGGTTTTGAAAATATTTTACAGGATATCGATTGCTTTAAACATGATTGTAGAGAATTCCATAAAGCTGTAACAGAATTTCTAATTTACTTTTGAGTTTGCTGGAAGAAATTAAAGTTATTACTTCAAGAGTTTTATGTGTTGGGGTACTATACCGGACTGGTGCTTTCATCCCATTACAAAAATTGTCTGTTGCAGCTTTAAAGTGTCGCTTTTCGCACACATCACCTGGCAAATTTTGGCTGCTTTAAATATTCGACATACCGGATTAAAATATTTTGCACCTGGAATTGTAGCTAACCACTGCCTCACAAATGCTACAAAAGCTTTCCACTTCAAGGAACAGGTGGTGGAAGAAAGCGTAATCGCTTGGTTGTTGATATTTAAACGGTGGTGTCTCAAAGAGGTTTGACGTGTCATTGACCGGCATAGTTAACGATTCAGAAATAACTGATTTAAAAAAATCATGATAGCTTCTTATGAAGATTTAGATTTGTTTGTACTGTGGGCCATAGCGTTATCTCTAGCAGGAAAACAAAAAGAGTAACCACACTTAACAATCTGCCCTTGTAACCACTTAAATATATCAGGTGTCTACGCGTCAGGATTGTGGAATATAATTGATGTCATAAATAGAGTGCAAAAGTAGCTATGTTACACGATACGCTCAGTTGTTACATAATAACAGAGTATGGATTCCATTGCAATATTGGATACAGCATGTGGATATTATTATTGGTGCATTGATGTTGATTGAAAATGCTTAG
The DNA here is from genome assembly GCA_023653785.1 of Ophioderma brevispina. Classification (NCBI taxonomy): domain Eukaryota; kingdom Metazoa; phylum Echinodermata; class Ophiuroidea; order Amphilepidida; family Ophiodermatidae; genus Ophioderma; species Ophioderma brevispina. The sequence goes on along the minus strand of JAMKCH010049270.1, from coordinate 53,823 downwards.
ATTATAAAGATCATTTTTAGATAAGAATAAAAATGATAAATATGATACTCTTGAATATTTGTAGGTCCGTAGCAATAATAATCGATGGTTAACTTCATAATGTAAGCTGGGGATATGGGTTAATTTTAGCTTGACTTAATGCACAAGCTACGTCATGAAAGAATGGTTTTCATCCTTCGACTATCGTAAGATCAGGAAACTCGTATTTTCAGCAATAGCTTACATTTTGTGTTATTATAAACATGTGTACGTAATAAATATATATATATATATATATATATATATATATATATATATATATATATATATATATATATATATATATATATATATATTATTTTCCTACCCATAAATTGTCAAGGAGGCCTTTAACTGTTAGGAAAATACAAAGAAGCTGAAAAAAGTAGCCATAACTCCTTCAACGCCAAAGTACACGATGAGCTTCCGTTTCAAATGTCCAAAACCCTAATGGAATTCAATTTTAAGCATCACGTAGATGACAAGAAGATAGGATTTTGCATTAGACGACTTGGTCAAAATGTCTCCATCGTTAAGGCATCGCAATCTATAAGGTGATAGAAAACATATCAGGATGTCATGTCTGCCTCCTGACGTGTTCAATAGGGCGTAGATGACATGGATCCCATCGAGTGCTAACGCTGGTAACATATCAGGATAAGAAGCAACCATCTCTTAACCCAAGCCTGAAATAATACGGTGAAGCATTACATCTTATCCATGCCTGAAATAATAAACTCATTCGATTGAACAAGACTGCGTTTCATGCATGTTTTACTCTTTAAATTTTCTCAAATGGCGGTCTTTACTGCTCAATTATTCTTTGGTTTCTTTGTTTTTCTTCATGTAGTATATTTTTCCTTGTCGTATTGCTCAAATGGTTCCTACAAGTGCATTTCAATGTTGTTATCATTCACTTGTTCTCGGCATCTTAATCCCTTTGATCATTTCATCAAACATTTTTATTCTTCATTGTTTTATTTGTTCAACTCTTTTCTTCTTTTGTGCATTTTTCGCAATAGTTCGGTGGCTTCCTGCATTTTTACATGTTTAGTGTCCATACAGACTTCGATTTGCCCAACTTAATAAAGGAGCGTAACACTTATTCTGTGTTATTTCTGATTACAATACTGCACAGTTCCAGTAGCATGTAATTCCAACCAATCGAAGGGTCAAGCCCGCAAATTGTACGGGGTGGTAACGATTTTCTGATGATTGATTCGATGACTGCCCCTAACCTCAACGTATCACGTCACATCCCTGCACCGCACTGTAAACCACATAGGAAATACAGCCATGGAAGGAGAAATCGATTACCTTACTTTTAGAGGGATGTTTCATATATAGATTTCCCCAATCTTTTTAGGCTTTATACATATTCAAGGATATATTTTTATATATGTTTCCCTTTATACTCTGAATTTCACTTTGTTTAAAAAAGATAATTCATCAAATAGCTTCCATTATTACCATTTAAAATCTCGCCGAACCGTAATTTCAAAATTTAGTTGCAATAATTTTCGCTCAATTCATGACTTCTAGCGAGAGAGTGTCACACACGACATAACCAGGGCAATATGAAGTTCTTATGGTTATAGGCTTAGCGCTTTATATCCACTTGGTATTTTGTCCGACAGGAGTCCTCCGAGGTATACAATGTTGTCAGAAACAGAGTTTCACGTACGTGCCCCAGCATGTTGAACTCCAAATCTTTAAGCAACCTCGTCTACACGTGATGGGTTAAGTACAAAGGGTATATGAGAGCACTGCCATTTCAAATCCCTATCTTCATCTGAAGGCTGACACCGTTAATTTAAGAGTTGCTTTGTAACATTTTCCAGTGTCCCAGTTGCCTGCCAAGTGTGCAGACTGTAATCAAATGCTCGTTTGTAAGCTGAAAGATGAAACATTGCAAGTGTTTCCGGACCTCTATATCTATACTTATTTTTAATATAGTGTTATCTTTTGACAGCATCTGCACGTCAATATTTCAATCTTAAGCTTCGGATCTGTCTTAATCTAATGATGCGGTTCATACGACAATTTCGACAAGTGTCAATATTTGTTAGTCGTTTGCTAGCTTTATATATATATATATATATATATATATATATATATATATATATATATATATATATATATATATATATATATATATATATATATATATATATATATATATATATATATACACTTTGATATATTTTTGTATATTTGTTTCAAGTCTCGAGGCAGCAGGTGCCACAGATTACTCGCAAATGTTTCGAATATCGTATATTAGTCTTAATTTTTTCACACGTGCCATTTAGCACCATTTTGTATATTCAATTTTATATTCGTTTGAAGAAATTTCATCTCCTCGCGGTGTTTAGATGTTTGTCGTGCCTCCACGACTGTGTTTCATCTGTAATTGTATGTTATGTATATTTAGCCCTGGCAATGACCGCTTATTGCACAAATCGGCATTTGAATACTAAAGTTGATCTCGTTGAAATTGAGACTCCAGACATATTCATGTCGTATCCTATTAAGATACTTCATGTAGAATGACACAACACACAAAGCAAAATATAACATCAATATGCAGCACCACAGCCATATGAAAAATAACAACAGTCCATAAAAATATACATACATAGACACACTCACATATGTTCCAATTTCTTTCGCTTATGTTTAGTACTTCACCAATCTCTTTCGTCTGTATGTTATGTGTAAGTTATACGAATATGGATTATTCTGAATGATGGAGTGCATTACACACTGAACACTGCATAAGTTGAATTCTCCTTTTCCAACCACATGATTTGCTATATGAAGCGAAGGCCGGGCCGTGGGTTCGAATCCCTCTAGCAGCAAAGTTATTTTGTGATTAAACGTCCGCCCCGACTGTTCCACTTTCTTTCACTCTTTCACTTATGTATAAGTAAGTTAATTAAGTAGGTTAGTACTACAATCTACTACAATCTCTTTAAAATGTGTGTGTGTGTCTGTGTGTGTGTGTGTGTGTGTGTGTGTGTGTGTGTGTGTGTGTGTGTGTGTGTGGACTGTTGTTACCGTTAATTCTTGTTTCATTTAAGTATTTTTTTTTAAGCCTGTCTCCACTGCAATCTTTTACCAGTACTGATGTCTCAGGCAAACTTTATTTGACTTTTGCACGAGCAACTTCCTTTCTCTTGTTCTTAAAACGTAAAGAAATTTTCCTTAAATGTTTACAAGTTCTTCCACTAGTAAAATTTAATTCGGTATGAATCTCACGGTTTTTAAATAAAATTGACTAACATGCCTATCATCAAGACTTTCTTGCTTGCAGGCAGACATTTTTTGCACTCTTGTGCTTAGGCTTCTTCAAACGCCTACGCATATTTTGTTATTCCACTTGTGATCCGCTTTCCCATTTGGTTTTGTCTTCAAAGCAAAACAAATAAACAAATATTTCAGTTTGACAATAATACTCCCAGTATCAGCATAGCCTTTCGGTGCCATCTGTAGAAAGCAGTTGACGATACTTCAAAATTTTGTAAGCAGACCTCTTTTGCCTCCATTCCAATGAGATTGATAGAGTTAAATAAGATAATTTTTACGTTAATGTACGATATACGAGGCATAGAATAATGAAAGTAATGATGACCTATGCTATCTTGTTTAATTGATCTATGAATAGCCATAATTTCCTTTATTCATCTTCAAAAAGAATTTAGTGTTCACACAAAATCTCACCCAATTAATCATGATGTGTAAATGAAGAGGGTTTCAACACTGCTACTGTAATCCAGGTATAGATACAATAAGGGACTAAACTCTTATCAATATCCTAAACAATTGGAAGATCTTGTTTTCTTGCTATGCAACTGGTGAATTGGTGTTTGAATTCGTCATATCAGTTGGCACATTGGTATAAATAAATTAATTGATTAATCTGTAATTGATCAAGAAAATGTAGCATTAAGTTGACAAAGGCATCATGATATCGTATATTCTCCAAACACAGGAATTGAGAAAAAAGGGGTGTCCTTACAAAACCTGCCATATCTAGCGTATTTTGAATTCGATTTCTTTCCTTTTTGCAACACATTAAAGTATATTAGATCAACAACAAATCTACGATATAGTTATTGCATTAAGGTCAAGATCATTTTTAATCATTGCACATTTTTGTTTTGATTTTACGTAGTATAGGCACACTAACATAATGTCTTAGTCTTATATAGTTGTACTGCTAGGTGTTCTTGCTATGTGTTCTGTTCTTAGTTGTATTCTGTCATACACACACCCTTTATCTATTTTGTGCTTGAAAGAAATACTTTATATGCAAAAATATCTAATAAAACTTTGGGCATAATGACATAAAACCCCTCGAACTTACTCGTTGTCATGTGCTCTATTCTGTTAACGGAATAAAGTACATGATACAAAATAGGTGCGAAGGGTGTAATGTAGTTATGCTAAATATTGCTTAAGGTGTATCAAAAATTAAAGCCCGTGATATACTTCCAGTCGCAGCGAGCGATTTTTGCTCGTGAGCATGCGTAACACTTAATCTTAGGTCAAAATCTGGTGTTGCGCACGTCAATCGCCGCTGCGACTGGAAGTATATAATGGGCTTAAGGATGAAACAACCATTACAAAATACATACAATAGTTCAGCCTGTGGTCTGCCACCTCGAAACAGTTATTGCGATGCATCAGCTGTGTCAAATAAATATTCTATTATATACCTAAACGGTCTGGGATTGGAATCCGCCTATCCAAAGCAATGCATTAAAACATCCATCGCTGAATGGGACGGGTGCACATATCAGGGAAATAGACTATAAATCATATTACACCGTACTTCATTTAGTACGAGTAATATGCGATGTTTCTTTTGAAATGTATTTACAGACCAACTTTAAACAAACAATGGCAGCGTCTGTACTTAGACAAAGCTTAGGGATTTCTCTCACATAAATATTGTATATGGTATTCCCATAAACGTTACATGTAAACATTTACTTTGTATAATGTAAACCTTCAGACTTATAGGTGTGTTCGACTCTAGAGTCAAAATTCTACTGTGATTGCAATAACTCCTGTTGGTGTGTGGAAATGGTTTGGTGTTCGTACCTTCCAAGAAATTTGGTCGCTTTTAAGTTAAATAGCTATTATCAATCAATGTGTTTGATTTCGTCAATTATACGGCACAAACGAGGTTTCCATGTGGGATTTAATTTGGCACAGGGGGTAATACATAGCAGTTAGCTAAAATGTTGACGTTTCTAACGTACAACTCTTCAGCGGATCGTTTGATTAATGTAGCAGTGGCGGATACAGAACCTTGACAAAAGGGGATCCAGCATTTTCCATTACTGGTAGATTTTAACGCGATCTCGTGGATGAAAATACCTATTTATTTATTTATTTATTTATTTTTGTCATGTATTTCTTTATTTTATTTATCCATATATATATTTATCCAAATATTTATTTACCTATTTGTTGTTTTTTTTTTTACAATGACGCCATCATTTGCAGAAGGGTCCCCTATTGGAGAAGGAAGTCTACCGGCGAATGAAGTGAGCCTAAGAAAAACTTTGTTCGGAGATTCTGTATCCGTCTTTAGTCTGGTAAAAAGGCATAAACACACTAGCAATAACAAAAACAACAAAAATAATAGAAAGAAGACAAATGAAAGTAAAATTCTGCTTCTGACTTCAGGCTAGGTGCGCAGTGCGGCGAGTGTAGCCAGCCATACAAACAATCCCTTGCTTAAATCTGATCCACACTATTCATACAGATGATTCCTAGTTTAAATCTTACACAACCTCTACCTATATGCATTTGAAATTTGTCTTTTATTCGAAAAAGAATTGCAGCAAGGAAATTTAATGACATTTGGGAACATAAAATGTTCATTTTGTTTGTGGACTTTTGTTAATATGTATTTATTTATTTTTATAATCCACGATAAGGTTTTTTTATACTTATGGTCGAATACGGTATACTACGGTATACTATGAACATTGCTGTAAGAATTGTTATTTTACCCACCCTGAAATCTGATGACTATCTTTCAAGTAAGAAAAATGTTTTGCGAGAGCGTCGGTGTACACTTACGATGGTCTCGAATGAAGAAGCCTTGATGTTTCTAATCGACGGTCATCGTAAAAGCATTACACCTGAAATGTCCACTTCCCGTCCAGCCAAATCCGATTAACTATCTTTTTCATGAGCTTGCTTTGAGCTACCGCAATACCCCTTAGCAATATCATTTACTTTAGCTTTACGGCCTTTCTTTCTCAGAGGTAATGGCTTATTTCGCTTTATTTCTGTAATGAGAATTCGGTCTCCTTTGGAAACTTCACCGTTTGCCTTTTATTTAAATGCGATTTAAGTAAAATTATAAACTCAGTTAAATAAAAACACCATTAAATCATCCTTGTCATATCATCATCATCATCATCATCATTCTTTTTCGTTAGCGCAATTATTGTAACAATTGTTACCATTTTAATAACAAATACAAACGACATTGGGCAACCTCACTGCATCATTATTTCATTATTTGAATAAAATATTTATGCATATGTTTCACTTTCAATTCTAGAATTTTCGCCATATTGTTTAATATTATAGAATAGTGGCCATGTAATACGGTCATGTAATCTTTGTGTTTTATATGCTTTTTTCATATATTTCCAACTATTCCCGGTTGACTAGAACATTCTCAAATTAAGACACCGACGGTAGACACACATATATACACACACGCACGCGTGCAAACACACACACGCACGCACACACAGACACACACACACTCACACGCACAAACACATACCCACTCTCTGACTACACCATGCACACACACACACACACAACACGTAGAAATTGAAAGAATGAAAGACGCCATTCTTGGCACAGTAACGTCTATAATAACGATATATAATTAATTCTTGCTTCCCCAAGGCAGTAGCTTCTGTTATAATTTCTCGACGGCCCTTCAATTACAAGTACATGATCATTTTAAGGGACAGAAAGCACTTCCATATCACTGCGTTTCAATGATTTCCAGATATCAAATTTCTTTGGTACATTAAAAAACACACACACGTACCACTCTCAAGTTTTAAAATGATTTTCTTTTAATATTAATTTATTTTAAGTTCCCCAACCCCATCTTTAGTTTGCATGCTATCTGATTCATTAAATGTAAAATGGAGTCTTGCATAAGTAATTCATTTTGCAATTGTAAAAGAGGAGTCCGTACCATCTTTTTCACCCCAGTTCTACCCAACATTTTGGGATGCACACATTAAAAACTAACTCCCAGGGGAAAGCCTATACGTGTTTTGCCAAGGGCTAGGAAAATGTTCGCGGTACGCCATGTTCCGATGAGACACGTGCCATTGAAATTTAGTCAGTCGTGGTATTGACAACAAAAAATGCCATTGAATTCCACGTAGACTTACGTTCACAGAGTCTATTTTAGTAATGAAATAGAGCTCTATTGCTAATGTACCATCCCATGTACCCGTCCTGCCGTTTTTCCTTTCCTCCATCTGTTGAAGCCGTTGAATCTTACCCATCAGGATATAACGCTTTTGCACGTAAGCTCGAGTCATTGACAAAGAATTTTAATAATTTAATACTTGATAATACAGCTTTGTCATAATATGTGAAAAATTTCTTAAGCGTCAGAAAATTGTCAATGCGAAAAATAATAACTTCATAAGCCACCCACACATTTTTTCCACTTGAAGACTGTCACGTTTTATGTCTGTTTTTCCCTTTCGTATCTGCGTGTCACCCTTCATTAATTCAAAGATAGCCAAATTAGCTAGGCTCTGTGGCGGTTGAGAGGTTAATAAATTGATACATGCAATTTAATGAAACGTTTCAAGATTACTTGTCTGAAATATCGATTTTGTTGATTGGCCACTTTGTTGGTTACATAGGTAATTTACATTAGAATTTAATTTTATCCCATTTCATTGCAACATTTTTAATCATTTTGCTGGCATGAGGATTAATTTAACAATATGTAAATATTTTGTTGTATTTTATTTCAGGTGTTTTTAAAGATAATTTAATAGCAATTTTCATGATCTCCTTTTTGCCAAGGTTTTGATATGTTGAGAATACAGTAAATGCAGCAAAACTTACAAATCCCTTTTCTTATCGCCAATATACAGAGTGGTCCGAAAAAGGTTTAGACTTTTTTGTCTTAAAATTTCTCAAAAGTGGGTGGACATATCAAATTCGTTTGAAGATATTTATTAACTACAATATCTTGTTAGAACCTGGTGAAAATGGCGTTGAAAACAAAGCTCAAATAACAAAATGGCGGCTGTTTAGAGAAAAATAGTCAAAAACCACTTTGCACACAGGTAAGTGTATGGAGCGATCGTGGTTAACAATAATCAATACCATTGCGTGAACTGTATGCCTACTCAAGTAACAAACTACTGACCACCCTTCAAGTTTGTGTGAGGTGTTTAACCTTTGAAAATGAATAAGAGAATATTTCAATCATGAAACCGAACCAAAGAGATGTACACTTGAATCATTTGAATACACTTTCAAATGTCCATTTACAAAATAATTAAGTTGATTTAAATTGGAGAACATTTAAATTAAAAGGGTTTGGATTATTTTCTTGTTAGTCACTTTATCATCACTTTTGAAAGCTGAAGCTCATTGTTTAACTCTAAAAAATAAGGCAATTTGCAACTGAGGTTTTTATTTTCATTACGTAAGAGTTAATAAATACTAAGTCCCATGACGGGGTGCGTTGTTCAATGTTTGAGTGTATCAATCTTTGATATAATTGGTGATCGCCAACAAAGTGCCATAGACTTACGTGTGTGCAAAGTGGTTTTTCACTCTTTTTCTGTAGATGGCGACCATTTTGTCATCTCAGCGTTGTTTTCAACGCCGTTTTCACCAGGTTCCTACAAAATATTGTAGTTAATAAATATCCTCAAACAATTTTGATATGTCTACCCACATTTGAGAAATTTGCATAAGAAAGAGTGTAAACGTTTTTTGGGCCACTCTGTACAACTGAAAGCAATTTTCTGAATGTAACTGTTTACGAGTAATTTTCTACAAATGCTATGTTGTTTGACTTGTTACCACATGGATATTTGAGATCATCCTTCTCCACTACCAGCTTACACATTCATGTTGCATGCAAAGTCCATTATAAGCTATTAAGTGTCATTTTTTTCCTGAATACCACTGTAGGTTGTTCTCTGACCTCATGACATCAAGCCAAAGCACTCCATTGCTTCATCTCTTTTGTGAATAAAATACTTCAATGCATTGGAATGACCTTTGCTCACATCATAAATACTAATAATTATTCATCTTTACCAACATATGACAGTACCCAAGATGTGTGGATATCCATTCTCCTATGAGTTTGAAGTGGCTATTTTTTCTGAATGTATTGCTTCAACAGACTGGTTTTTGACCTCAACCTATTCGCTGTAAAAAGTGCCACGTGATAGGATTCGTTGCCCCAGCAATCGGTCAAAACAAATCACAAAGCTTATGTATCCTGTCCCCTCTGATTTGTTTGGACCGATTTATTCACGAAAATTTTAAACAATTACAAATATTTAGGACATAGGACGAGGCTTAATCCACAACATAAATTACATAATCACTAACTCTTGATAAAAAAACCATGGGACATTCATCGCATTAACTGCACTTATCTTTCGTCTTACCAGAAATTGATCATTAAGCACTGCATAGTTTTGGTGCAAATGGATAGCTATATCACGCTTAGCTTTCTGTGAAATACCAAACGTATATATTGTCAGTTTTCATAGACACAGCGCGCACAATAGGCAAACAATGAAGAGTTTGGAAAGTGATGATGATGTAAAATTAATGGTAAATGACTACCGGTCTCCGTACCGTATATTGCAACAGACCAGTTCACCCCCAACTGGCATGACACACCGCTGTCCAAAAAAAAAAAACTATACATTAAAGATTTTTTTTTTTTTTTTTTTTTTTTAATTTTTTAGGTTTTTTCTTTTTTTAAAGTGTTCCAGCTTTCATGAGATTTTAGTTGGTGTAATTTAGGGGTCTGGTTCAGGAGTTAGGGCTAATTATCTGAGACAGTTGAAAACCTGTTGGGCCAGTTTCGTTTATCCTGATAATCAACAATAAAGTTGGCCTTGAAAATCACCTTCAAGACATTCTTATTGAAAAATTAAAATAAAAGTAGGTATAAAGTGCTGCTTCCTGTGATTAGATAACATTAATTTATAACTTTATAATGTCGCCATTGCTAATAATAATGTAGCATGGAAATTTCAATCCAAACAGTCTTGTTGTCTCAGGTTTACTCCAGGTTTCCGCAGAAGGTAGACCCATAAAAAACACCCTTGTTGAAAATACCTTGAACACCAACAATCGCTTCCTTTATTGTTCTTTGTTGAACAATGCTTCTTCAGTGTGTTTCTCCCTGGCATTTGGAGGCAGTGGAGAAGAAGCGGAAGGGTAAATTGTCCTCGACTGTACATTAGAGCGTTGTCCATCCCCAAACAGACTTGTAGACTGTTACATAGTTTTCAGCAGTGAAATTCCCCAAAAATTTCACGAATGTCATGATTATTGTCCCCCTGTGAGTGAGTCCCTCATTTTCACCCAAAAACTAAAATTTGCTGGGCTTTCCCTGCAAAAGAAATATATGATTAGTTCTGATGCAGATAAACAATTCACTCTGAGTCGGTCATATTCTTTTGTTTGAAACGGTTTAATCCCACAATGTGCATGCTACACGTTTATACCTTTAGTTTCTGAACCTTTCAGGTGTGAAACTGGCAAGATGGTATTTTTCCTCTGTGTTCAACCGACAATATCTCCGCTAGGGTCCATCAAATTGATGGAATAAAAGAGAGGATTTAGCTTAGTATCTTGTCTAACAAATAAAGTCAAAAATATTGGCAAAAAATGCAAACAGTTTATAATGTTTATCATTTTAGTTTGATTGTATAGTTTTTATGAGGACAGTCTGTATTGTGCAGAAAATTGTCAACAACCTAACGTATATTAAAAATTTGGATGACAACCACCCGACTTTGACGGAATAAACTTAATCGTATACAATTACTTGGAAAGGGATGCCGAACTTGCAAGTTTGATGATAATTGAATTGTGGAGTGCACCTCCTGAGGAAAGTTCAACAGGGCCGTGCCTGGTATGTAACCCTATCCAGACGAGAATTAAATGACATCGGTGTTTAAAATCAAGGAAGGAAAATAATTGTAGATATCTGTTTTCACAACAAACTGAGCTTGCACCATTGCTCAGTAATTGACGTAGAAAGCTTAATAAACGTAAACGTGCTAAGTAAACACAAATGCATCCATCGTAATACGAGCTGTCTGAGACCTCATCCTAAACCCTTATGGCCGTGGATAATTATATCTGAACGGTTAACATCATTGACGCCGATCATTTCAGTGTAAAAATAATTGAATTTGGGGTCAGAAGATGTCAGTTGATAAGGTTTCCCTAAGAGAAGAAGCGATCTCAGGATGACATCTTATTTGAAATTGGTCCATACAGTTTCTATTGTCCCATTGATGATTTTCCGTTAAGAGTATTAAGTTAGAAGGAAATACTATAAAACAATTGATCCTGCTAAACAAGGATGAATTAAGTAAGTTGTTCTGTTGTTTGTTTTGGTTTTGTTTTGTGTGTACTTCCAAGAGAGGCGGGGCGAAACAAAAGTCCTTAAAAGGCGAATTGCATAAAAACACTCATCGGATGCAATCCTCCAGGAATGCGATGAACACTTTACACCTAATGGGCATCAAGGGTACGTTTCCCCACTCAGCCCCGAGTTTTAAAGGTTGGAGGGTCTTGTATTCAACGCCGTTCGTCAGTAAAAAGGCGGATTGGAAAGAAACGTATTTAAAAAAAAAGTAACACACTTCTGTTCGTAATGATGTTAACATACGTTTAAAAGTGCACACCCTACTCTTCACTGTGCTTTTTATCCCCACTCATTTCGACAATCCTGTCCAGAGATAGAGTACATTGAAGAAGGGTTAGGAAGTCCAAGATGGTCTGATTTGTGAAAACACACATGAAAAGTTTGATTTCAATATAGGTGAGAGGCTTTGTGGATTCTTTTTCATCTTATCGTGTCCAAACACAGTGGTTCTCAAATATGATCTAGCTTCACTCAATTCCATTGTTGCTCAAACAGTAGGCAGACCAAGTGATGTTCCATTATCTGCCGTGCTGTTCCAGAACCACAGGTAGTGTCCTAGTCTGCTTCCAGATAGCCCCACTTCTGCAAGGAAACCCTAGATTGGCTGATTAAGGTTCTCAATCTGTTGAGACATCGCCATTAAGCCAATAAGGAGTCAGCTCCAGGTGGAAGATGATCACCAGATTCAATATCAATAGATGTTACTTGGTTGCTAGCAAGTCTTTTTTTTACACAAGGCGACCCTCTTGAATTCCTTAGAGACTGGGTTAAACTTAGCTTAAGAAACTTTCTCTGGGTTTAAGGCGGTTAGTTATGAGCAGACACTTGGCAGCTACTCTCCTGCATGTTGGCTACACTGCGACTGATGTCTGGTGGATCGATTCCTGCTAGAATGTATACATTCCCCGTTGGTGTTGGAGGAAGACATCCTGTGATAAGCCGGCAGGAGACATTTAAAGCTGGATGAAGCTTCTTTCCCATACAGAGCAGGCATGCTCTAGTCTACTCGAGTAGCACCAGGGGCGAGTGCCGTCGATCTCAGGGTATGTGGGTGAGCACCCCATCACGGGCTAGTGAGTTTGTTCAAGATGTTACTGCGTAAACACACTTTACGCTTCGTCTTCTTGGATGTGGGTCTTGAGAGAGTACAGTCCAAGGTCATAGTCCTCCCTGCACTGTTAAAAAAAATGTCCGTAAATTTACGGAAATTTCTGGCAGCAGTATTTCCAGTCATTTTTAGGGTATATTTACAGAAATTTCTGTCAATTAACGGAAATTTGACAGTAACTTTACAGAAATTTGTCTCATATTATGGAAAAAGGTGTATTTTAACAGCATTTTTCCGTAATTTAAAATTACGGAACCAAAAAAAAAAAGTCCGGAAACATTGCTGCCAGAAATTTTTGAAATATTTCCGTAAATTAACATTTTTTATTTTTTATTTTTATTGTTTTTGTAAAACAGATTTTCCGTAAATTTACGGAAAATCTGTTTTCTTAATTTACGGAAATTTTTAACAGTGTGGTTGTTCCAAACCAGGTTACTTTAAGCTACCGTTTGGCTTCACGTGTTTGGCTTCACGGCTTTGGCTTCTGTGTCTTGGATGAATTTGCATGTAGGTGGTTTTCCTCATAACTAGGAGTGAGTTCATCCAAAACTTTAAAGAGTCTCTGTTCAACAACTGTGAAGTCTTGTGCGCTAATTTCAAGATGTTTGCATAGATAAAACGAGAGATCCATGCACTCTTAGGTTGGTAGTTGGTATAGATGTTGAACAGGAGAGGTGCGAGCACGCTCCCTTGGGGTAGTCCACTCTTGAACTTACACCATCTGTTCTTCTTCGCTCCTAGCTGAACAAAGAACATCCTGTTTGCAAGCAATCCTTTAATCTCTGGATCTGAATCTCTGGATCTGGATCTCTGGATTGGTTTTAACTCACAAATAAGGAACTCAATTCGTTTTTTGGAACTCAATTCCTAATTTGTGGAACGAATTACCTGTCAACATCCGTGGTCTTGATCTCATTTCTGCTTTTAAAAGTCATTTGAAGTCTCATCTGTATCCCAAACTGTAGTTTTCCATTCCGTCTTCTTTCTCTATAGCGCCTTGCCTACTTCAGTAAAAGGCGCTTTATAAAACTCATTATTATTATTATTGTTATAACTCCAACACGATGGGGTCCCGCATCACGCTAGAGTGAAATGTGATGACCTACGGCCCAGCTATAAGTGAGTTGTGTGGTCCAAACATATTATTGAGCTCATTATTGAACCTGCTGAGTTTCGCGATATTAAGAAGGATGTGTATGATTTCATTCCAATGATGAACGGTCCAAAAAAAAAAAAATATTAGAAAATGTTATTGTCCTGGCTGAAGGTCTCTGGTAAGACAATTCGTGTTTTTCTTTGAAGTTGGCGAATAGGTTTGGTTACGTGGTCTTGCCAGTTGATGTCAACTAATCCATGGGTAATTTTAAACATCATAGATAGTCTGGCGATCAGGCGTCTGGTTTCCAGTTGTAAATCTCACCCCTATTTAGCGAGAGAACCGAGTTCGAGACCGTGTATCTCTCGTCTTTATTTAATTCAAAGTTTCTCCGAGTTTCTATATAATAATTTGATTTTTTTATCATTCAAGAAAATAAAGCTATAAATTTTTCATAATGTCCAATTAGCAATTATAAGCTCTTCAAATTAATTTCTATCATCACAGATATTTTCATGACTTATGAAATTAGTTAGTGGACGTTATGAGTCAACCAATATTAATTTTACACAGCACTCTATGGGGCTTACAAAATCACGTTTTTTAGGTCTCACATCAAAACGGATTGAAATTTTGGCGCGAAAATTTACAGATGGAGTTTTGGGGTGAAGTATATTCTATCAAGATGAAAACTTCGTCTACTTAAATCGGGCCGTCCCCCTTTAATTGAACATTATGAAAAAATAGCTTTATTTTCTTGAATGATAAAAAAATTAAATTACATGTTTTCAGTGTACACTTGTAACAGACATGCGAAAATTATGTTTTCTGATGGTTTATTCGATTTACTCATTTAAAAACCACTGATGGCACCTTTAAGGTATGTTAGGTTGTGATCTTTTCCTGGGAGATCCTCTCGACACTTCCTCACCTTTAGCAGTTGTTTTGGCCGAGAAAGGATATGCTTCAAACATGGTTGTAAACTCTTGATATTCTTGAGCACATTCATTGGAAAGGCCTGATATATATTCCGTCCTACAGCCACTGGGTATGAATCTCCAGGCAGTCTTGTTTACTAGTTGGACAAATTTGTCATAGTTATGGGGTTTTGGAGCAATCCTCTTCACGTTCTGATCCAGATCAGTTCGAAACCGCGGGAAGTTATCATCGTTTTCGACCCCAAAAGTGCGGAGTTCAAAATTGCAGTCCTTTCCCGTAGAAATTCTGCGGGTAAAGCAGGGTACGCGGCTATTGGCCTTTCCGTTGATATATGAGCTATAATATATTTATTATATATTTTATTATTATTATTTTTATTATTATTATTATTCAAACAGGCCAACTCAACAAGTGCAGCCGGGGCAAAATGCATACGGGACAAACGTTGATACGTCTCAGTGCGATATTTCTTTAGCATTAGGGTTTAGGGCCGCCTTTGGTCATCCCTTCTATTGTATATGCTGGGTCCCACTATAAAAATTCATTGGATACATGATGTAATTTCACAGTTTAAAGACACATAGCTCGCTGACAAAATATCCGTGCTACAGCAATGAAACCCTTAAAGCTATAAATTCAGCGTAATAGATGTCATGCGATATATATTTATTGCACAATAAATTCCTAATCAGCGAGCGTGTGGTATACATCCCTCTACATTATAACATATGGCTTGTAATTATAGTTACGACAGCATTACTTTATCGCACGATTTTGTGATGATTTCTTAAATGCTTCATGATTCTCATCCTTTTACAATACAAAACGTGTTGCTCTGACCAACAATGCTTTTTTTATAAATGGGGAATCCTGGAAGAGGAACCAATGGGGCACAACTTCAAGTAGTTATTACACAGCGCATCAAGCAGCAAGTGGGCATGATTATACATATCACCATAGTCACGTAAACCTTCGGGTAGTTGTGAAGACAATGTTTGAAGTGATGGATTTCAAATGATGAAATCTTTGGATGGTCGCCTGTAAATTTTGGCATGGAAATTAGACGAAGAGGCCGTTGCTATTATATATAAGATGGGAGGCTTTGTTAAAGTATTTCAAATTGCCACCTTCATTATTTCATCAGCAAAATAATAATAAAGGTAATGAGTGCGCGTTATTCATCGGTGATGAACTCACAGCTGATACGTCGGTACGTGATGGGCACTAATTCCAGACGCGCGTTGCACACGATACGCGCGGTTGATTGACACTTTGAGTCACCAAAAATTAGAGTACTGCTAATTCAAAAACGTCTTACTTATTTTTACGAAATGGCATAATCGTTTTATAAAGATTCATTGTCAACTCATCTGACGCGTCCGCGAGCGAAAAACAAAATACACGTACGCTGTTATTCCATGATGAACAACTGTGCATCATGATTCAATCCCTAAATAAATCTGATTTATGTGTATAGCAACATTGGAATACAGATGACAAACTGAAAGACAGAACAGTTTCTTTATTCCAATTTTCTATAATTTGATTCAATTCTATTGAAAGCCGCTGTCTGGTGTGCAATTAAGATAAAATTTCAGTAAAGCCCAAACATTATACTGATACAGTGCAGCACACATGCGCCATGTAAAATTCGGCATTTTATCATGCAGTTAAGGTACCAGTTTTCATCTAAGACTCTATGCAGGGTAAATGTTGTATTCAAGATAAAGCATGAGTTGTAATTATAACTATGACAGTATTAACATATATCAGTACAGGATATTAAATGAACACGTTGAGTGCCAGTTGACGTAGTTTAATTAAGGTTGTGGATTTTACCTCTGAGACCTGATGCTCTGTCCAGTATTGTAGCAGTGACTTTATAAGTAAGGGACCTGAGAAGGGAATCCATCGGGACCAAATGTACAACTAACAGGGGACTCTCATGAATCCATTTTAGCAGTTTTATTTACGTAGTTACAGACAGTAGACGTTGGAGCTATCAGTTACTTTCTACTTCCGGTGTATAAAATGCCAATAACACGCCATCAAAATTTTAGCATTTGCTACAGTGCCCGGTATGTCTTAGAATAAAAACGTAGGTGATATACTTTAGGTGGTTACTTTAAGGCACATCATGGTATCAAGAATAGTTTGAAAGACACGTTTTGACTAGATTATATGGGACGTAATACATCAAAACCAGACGGAATTGAACAATAGAGAAAGAAGTAAAAAATGAGGTAAAGGCAGATTTTTTTTTTTCAAAATTTAGTTGTTTACAAATTAGAGAGTTTCGCTATGTCAAAAACAAGCTGCGAAAATTTGAAAGTAAAATTCCATAGGTAAAGAATATTTTGAACAAACATTTATTTTATAATCCTTTTTTTATTTTCTTTATTTTATGGGCTTTTCCTCATTTTGAACATTTGCGAAAGTTAAATTTCAAAACTCAATAACTTCAGTTAGAAATTATGATAAACTGAGATGAAATAAAAAGCAATGTGAAGCAAAAGGTTTCGGTTTTGATATGTTATAACGAACTCATATTCCATCTTCTGCCCAATTCAGCCTGGTTTTGTAAAAACACGTCACATATTATTAAATTACCACCCGTCCACCCAGGCATTTACATCTACATCCGGTATTTATAATGTCAAACAATTGAACATTCTTGCCAATTACGTATGAAAATGCTAGAAATCTGTATTGAATATTTCATGACAGAAAAAGTGGGACGATATCAAATCCATTCTCTGTGATGTCATGCAATTCAAATGATTACAACTGTCTGTTCTATATTTAAAATGAATTTGTAATAAATCCGAACTTTAGTCTACTTATCAAACTTGCGGTTTAGCCTGTGTTATAATTGGCAGTCATTTAAACACAGAATAGACCATAAGCTGGATTGCTAAACCTTTCTTGTGCAGTGTACAATGCAGGGCGCTGATATGTTGGTTGTTGTGTGCATTGCATTGACGTGTGTGTAGTGTGTGTGTTTTGTTGTAGGCATTGTAGAACGGCGGTCCGGTAAGTACGTAATTCATGTTTCTAAAATTGAAAAAAAAAGTTGGCGTAGTGTTTGAAAATTCTCATGACTGGAATAATACCGAAAGGCATTGTGGAAAAAATGGATTCGCCCGTAGAGATTGCGTGTTAACTTTTCCGTGTCTGCGAGTACTGAAGTACCCGACAAAAACGTTCAATTTTCTCGCTAGGTTCTATAGGTTCAGACCAATTACGATACATATTTAAAACAAAACATAGTAACGGACCCTCTGATGCCAAAACTTCCATAGAACTCCTCCGTTTTCCGGAGATATTTGAGATTTAGTTTCATTTGCACACATTCTCTATGACGGACTGATAACGTTAATCTCTCGCGCAGTACCAATTTAGATAATATCTTTCGCAGTCTGTGACAAAGACTACACACTTTCCGGACCGCCGTAGCATGGTAGGTTGTTTACAAGCTTTGATGCGCAATGGTTATGTGAGCATACTAATAGGTGACATGGAACCGAGTCCGCTGAGTATCATGTGTAATGTACATTTTTCACCCGTGGCTAATAATATCGCCTAAGACCCGAACTCTCAGCCCAAAGACTCTACCCATTCTAGTTTTACGATTTCCACAATTCACTTACGTTGCTGATCGTCCTATAGACCGTATTCAATATGACGTCAGCCACCAGACATGTTGGTGGACAAGATGCATACATTCCAGGACTAGATTACATTCAGTTGTCAATCCTTCAAGGTTTAGCGATTGCACAGAGATCATTGACAGGTGAATGTATTGTAGTACTGGAATGCGTCTATCTTGTCCACCAACATGGCTGGCTATGGATACGGTCATATTGATCTGAAGTAAGCAATTGGAATAACCTGTGACCGCTTTGAAGTTTGAAAGAACCCAAAACAGACAATAGGGTGTCGGCATCTCAATTTGCACATCGCTTAAAGAGGCCTCTCTATAGTGTTGCGTAATCGCTAGGCCATGTTGAAATTGATATTCAAGCTATAATCAACACGCAGGGCATGCTCTTGTACAGTACAACGGGATTAGACACGGTCTATTGAATAAAGCGCATTGGTCTTGCTATGGTCAAACACAAGAGCCTCATCATCAAAATGACAAACGCCTTTAATATCACACATTATACTGGTTGTCATTTATTGGACGATAAATCCCTAATCAACGCAGGATAAATGTCCTATTCCAGATAAAGTATGACATGCATTACAGCTTTTACAGTATTAACATATCATCAGTGTAAGATATTTCAGGAATACGTTGAGTTGTTTTGTGACATGCTTTTATTACGCCTTTGAAGTCTACCTCTGGGAACTGATCGTCTGACCAGTAGCGTAGCTGGGATTTTATGAGCAGGGCACTCGAGCAGTGGAGTATAATGTTAAACTGGTGATGCATTATGGCGAATCTCTTTCCAACATTCTCTTAGGTATAAAGGTAAATTAACTCTACAAATACAAATATATGTTGACATCTTTTGTATACGGGATATATTTATTCCATAGACCCTAAGATCTACGGTTACAATGACATATGGTGATGGTGGTGCCATGATACTGGCTGACAATTTTAAATCGGTGTCACGCACCGTCTGGCAACACGGCCCGGGAAATATAAGTGCGTAACATACTGGACGTTCAACATAAAGGTATATCGACGGAAGGAGCATACCTTCCGATTGGTGACAACAAATTTAACATGAGCGTCTTTCAGTCAGATAAATAAAAATCTGTGGCTCTTTTATTCCAGAAATATGGATTCTTGTATTTTACTAATGGACTTTACCCTCGACTTAACGCTTAACTCACATTATAATTTTGGCAATAAACGGTCCCATAAATCGTGAGGTCTTTTGGTGATGTTGTAGAAGTGAGGGCTGTTTTCTTAAACAGTGCAAAATGAAGATTTTATTAGTGGTGAGAACCGGTGTTAAAAGATATATAGTCCGTCTGGACGATATTCCGGGCTCCATAGACGACAACGGAATAAAGCATGAAACTAATGCTGCATGAAGAGTCAGCTGAATCGAGTGCCTAGTTCTTTACCGTTGTGGGTGGGTTATGAGTCCGGCGGACTATACAAACTTCTACACCGGTGTGACAGGAGATAGAGTTCTCCGGGATCACAGTCCGACTTCAATGGTGAACAATAGGGCAATCGATTCAGTAGACACTTCACGCAACATTAGTTTCACGCTTTATTCCGTTGTCGTCTAGGGAGCCCGGACTATGAATCCTGCCGGACTATATCTCCTTTTACACCGGCCCTAAACAGCGGTGGGGGCTCTTGGCAGGCGCAGAATAACATGGGGCAACACTCCTTGCTATGACAGGAATGATCAATTAACATTCATATCGACAAGACGTGATCTGGGTTCCGGTTGTTTTTATGCATATGTTCTTTTCTCTACTCAAATTGAAAAGCAAATGGCAATGACTTTAAAATATCTCTAGCGACTTGTGTTGATATATAGCCCATATATCTGTCTCATCATTAGCACGTAAGGTATTATGCTCAACAGAGGACGTGATAATACAACCCTTTCACATTTCAATGTGTTTAAATCTCAGCTTTAAACATTAGTGACATAACATGTGAATGCAAATCAGATCTTAAAATAAGTAACATATTTATATTGCAGATGACTACTTTAATTTATGTTGTCAATATTAAAGGGGGTAACAAGCATGGTGAGCTTTGGTGTAGCTTTAGAGAACAATCTCAAAAGAAAATTACCACATATTGTTTATCACATTGTTACACATGATGTCTAGCTTTCAAAACGGATAACAGACCCATTTTTACCCATTAACTAATAAATAAAATTCCTGTAACCTAGTACCTTATATTCTGATGGTATACGATTGTTTCATATAGTGGGTGTAAACATTTGCCTATCTAATTATTCTTATATACCCCAATGCCCCTGATGCATTATCTTATAATATGTTAAGCTGGTGTAGAAGGAGATGGTCCGGACTCCATAGACAACGGAATAAAGCGTGAAACTAATGTTGCGAGAAGAGTCAACTGAATCGAGTGCCTTATTCTTCCACTGATAGCGGGCTGCCGCACAGTTGAATGGTCGCCGAGTGTAACAACAGGAAGTTGCATTTTGACCTGCACAATGTGGCTTCACTTTATTGTCAAAGTTAAAGGAATTTTGTATAACAATAGAACATCTGTGTGGAATATGTGCACCAGTTGATGAATGCATTGTTTCCCGCCATATTGCTAAGGCGAAAAACAACTTCCTGTTGTTTTAATCAGCGACTCAGACCCGCTATCCATGTGTAGAGGTCAGTGTATTCTTCACCGTTGTAGGCGGACTATGAGTCCGCAGGACAATATCTCCTACCACACTGGTTTAGATTTCATGAGTCAGGCTTTTTTAAGTACTTGGAATGTAGATATCTTTTGTTCATTTATCTATCGAATAAAGGGATTCCGCATTCCACGCATCACATATGGGCATCTTCACCTCGTTACTGTGAACTAGGTGAAGCAGAAGCTTCAACCCAATACGAGGCTCAGCGCATACTTATTGCACATACCATCGACGCTGAAAGGTATGTACGTTTGGAGAAGAAAGAGATCGGTGAAGACATAGATCTATTCATGAAGAGAATAAATGGTCGTACTGGCTACACAACATATACTTTGCTTCCTTGAAGTTGTTTGAACATATGTGTAGTAATGTATAATTTGCACAGCACATTCAGTGTGAGGTGTTGCAAGCATAGCTGGTTGATGAAAGGTTCTACTACTTCTTGAGGTGTGAAGACTCAGCTGGCATTCACTATTGGGTCACGCACTTGATTCGATTTAGATTATTATTTTCTTCTTTCGGAAGTTTTCTTACATGTCTTTATTCCAAGTTTACTTTGTAACGGAGAGAGGATAGATCTCGATGAGGGAAGGGGTGGACATATTTGTGGTTTAGCGTCATATGATTATTAATTATTCAGGAATCAAACAATCACAAAAAACGTGATCAACTCTTTTCACCCTATAATTAACATTCTAATAGACTATTTATGCCTGTAGTTTTGCTGTAAAATATTACAATTGGATGTCGATCCTCTCTGTATGTGTTCTGCGTGTAAACGTGAGAGATGTAAACCAACAGTGTTTACCTTTGTCAGTCATGTAGTCTTACTGATTTGTCCATTTTGTCTATACACTGTACAATTAACCTGAATAAGGCTTAATAACTAATAATGAAGCTTTACATGAGCCTACGTAATATAACCAGATGAGCCTTAACATGTTTGTTAACGTGTAATTTACCATCGCTTTCTACAGTGAACTACTACATGAAGAATATAAAATATTATAGTACCAATGGCATACTATACTTCCCAAAGAAATTTTTAGAGAGCATGTGTGGTCTACTGGAAAAGCGCGTGACTCGTGTTCATTAACAATTCAATTCATACAAATTACAAAAAAACCTTTTTAAAGGCTTTTTGGGCTATGGTACTCCCGGTTTATTATTCATATCCCAAGCTGCAATAATTTCCTGGTACCTGTATACAGTAGATTAATTTTAATATAATTTTATGTACAATATGATGATCTTACTGTATTTTACCATTTTATGTCTATTCTTCATCATGGCCCCCGTCAGCCGCAAGCGACTATAGATAAAGCGCTCACATTGAGTCACAGGTTAGGTGAACAGGGACGACTGTGGCTGAAGAGGCCAATCCTAGAGTGGCAGTCTCTGCCACAGGTGCTACATATATGGGATGTCACAGCTTGTCTATGCAAGGATCTGTGCAGCTTTCTTTTAGCTCGCTGCTTCTCAAACTGGCTGATGATCTGTTGTTCACCAAGCTCAAGGTGTTGCTTCACTGTTCTCCGCCAAAGGTGACGATTGTCAGTAAGTTTCTCCCAGCACCCAATGTCGATGTTCAGGGTACACATATCAAGCTCACAAATATCCTTGTAGCGGAGCAGGGGTCGACCAACTTTCCTCTTGCCAGATGTAAGCTCAGCATACATGATATCTTTCGGTAGACGGCCATCCTCCATTCGACGGACATGGCCCAGCCATCGGAGTCTGCGTTGTCTAAGAAATGTATAGATGGTGGGGAGTCCAATTCGAGTCAAGAGCTCTGAATTTGGCACCATGTCCTTCCAAGTGACACCCAGAATGCGTCTAATACAGCGCAGATGGAAGCTGTTGAGTTTCTTCTCATGCCTAGACTATGTAGTCCATGTCTCACTACCATACAGTAATGTGCTGATAATGCAGGCGTTGTAAACTGCTGCCTTTGTCTTAATGGACAGCTTCGGATTTTCCCACACACGCGTTGTAAGCCGGACAAGAGTAGCTGCAGCTTTACCAATGCGTTTGCCAATTTCTGCATCGAGAGACAGACTGTCACTGATGGTGGACCCTAGGTAGGTGAAGTCCTGAACAACCTCAAGTGTGTAATTGTCGATTGTGATGACAGGTGGTTCTTGAGCATCTTGGGCAAGGACATTAGTCTTCTTCAAACTGATGACAAGTCCGAAGTCCTTACAGGCCTGTGAGAAGCGATCTATGAGCAGCTGAAGTCCCTGCTTGGAATGTGAAGCAATGGCAGCATCATCAGCAAACAACATGTCACGAATCACTATTCGTCCCAAGCGAAATCTGGGAAGCTGCTATAGGGAATATTACAATCTAAGTGTCGATAGGCCTTGTGCTTGTAAGGCATGTGCTTCTAGATGAATCAAAATGATTGTGACGATTTCTTGAAGGCGGCGT
The DNA here is from genome assembly GCA_023653785.1 of Ophioderma brevispina. Classification (NCBI taxonomy): domain Eukaryota; kingdom Metazoa; phylum Echinodermata; class Ophiuroidea; order Amphilepidida; family Ophiodermatidae; genus Ophioderma; species Ophioderma brevispina. The sequence goes on along the minus strand of JAMKCH010049270.1, from coordinate 30,145 downwards.
AATAATAATTGTCAACCGCGCTTTGAACCTGTTTACGGGGATTAAGCGCTATATAAAAAATGAATGTAAAAATGAATTTTATTAATTAACTTATGTCACTAGACGTGTATGCATTAAGAAAATTACAATGACAGTATTTGTTTTAATTTTGGCATAGGCACTTCCGTTAGTGCATAAGGGGGCTCCTAGAACCAATGCAAATTTATGCATAAACGACGGGATTTGATTTTTTTTTTGCTTCAATGAAAGCGCAACTAAAAGATAGACAAATACAAACAATATAAACCAAATATGTTGTAGTGTTAAATGTAGACCGAAAACCCAACAAAAATGGTCTTACAGCCCCTTATGCAGTTAGGAATGCATCTTTCGAAAATGAAGCATTTTACGGAGGCTTACATTCATACATTTACATACATTGTACATGTACGTGTCTCAATGCCAATACAATTATCTAAGCCTACGCCTGGGATGAATAACGGAATGAGATAAAAAAGGAAATTTTAGACACAACGAATTCAATAATCTGGAACAAATACTGCTTATTGAATAGGTAAGGGTATGGAAGGTTAATATTCCTTTGAACACCTTAAATTACCCAAATACGACGCATTGTACAAACCTATAATGTTTACCTTTATTTTTATTACAACAAAATCACACGTGTTTTCCCGTCATGCTGGGTAAGAATTAATTTTCAGGTAAGACCCTTCCATTTAAATACTAACTTGAGTACTGCACTGTTAAAATGCTCTTAAAATAACGGCGTTTTGACTGTTAGCCGGTACTCAAAACGTGCAAATAACCTGTAAAAAGGGATTCGAAACGTGGGCCAATGACTGGTAAAACGTGATTTTGACTGTTGTGAGTCCCAGCTGCCAGTCAAAACGCTGTTATTTTAATGAACATTTTTAACAGTGTGAGTCTGTTTGTATGTTGTTTAAAGTTGAACACTTTGAAGACCATTCTGGTTCGAACCTGTTATTTCACTTTAAATGTATCTTGGAAACTTACTCTAAAACCATGACATTCCGACCAGTTCTTATTCTCAAGGAATTCTCCTTACCGCCAATAATTTTACGTGCTCTTTGATACTTGAGAGACATTCTCGCCACCATGTACAACAAGTTTTCGCGTTTTTCAAAATATTTGTTAAGCAAAATATTTGAACATTTGGAACTGCATTTTGTGAAAATTTAAATTAAGGCAATCTTCCACCCAAGGTTTTCTAAATCCAAATTGTATGAGAATTCAAAAAGATGGGTGTCATTTTTAAATGTGTTCTTAGATGTTAATCTAGGGGCAGGTTTTTACCATGGGGCAAAATATCAAACTAAACACATGTGTTTTAAAGTATACCATCATGTGCAGTACCTTTCAAGGATTAGCAGAAATTATAGTTTTGTCCTTTATCTGAGGTTATATTAATGTACCAGCAAATGGTTCAAGGTCACACGGGGGTAAAATTTCAGATTCAATCATTTTTTTTCAAACGGTGCCTAATTGTTCGTTTTGTTCGAAAATGACAGGTCGCATTGGTCACGGCGTTTTGATGTTAACTAAGAGGGGGCACAATGGCCGTGGTCCACAGGGTTATGGGAGCATCATTAGTCATAGTCTGTCAAAAGCCAATGAAAAGGTGAAACAAGAGAATCTATATATATTTCTTATTTAGTAAATAGCAGAGTAGGGGTATCACCCACCATGTTTGAGCTGATCCTTTTTTTCGCTGAAACAACTGCTAAAAAGGTGAGGAAGTTTGGAGAGATGATCTGCCCATGAAAGATCAACAACCTGCACCAACTTTAATTGAGTCCTCAACCGATAGCCCATACCAGCAATAAAGCATGGTCTAAAAATACCTACCATCGAAAGCTCCGAGGGGGTCCAACAGAACCTCCACACAGCATCAAATGTCCAACCAACCAATTTGCCCACCAACTACTTTTAAATGGCAAGTGCGCAAAAAACCCAAGAAACCAACTAGACCATAAGAGGTCTAGTGGTGACCCTGTTTCACTCGCCCCTTCAAAATGGACGATTGATCCGTTATTGCTAATTTTCAACCAGGAAAAGCATAGGCCTTGACACCATCTCTACTGATCAACTAAAAAATCTTGGCCCTTAGCCAAGGAATGCTTCTTTAGCTTTACATTTCTGCGCTTATTTCCCCCACAGTGCCCAAATATCTGGGGAACGCACATTGTTATGGCACTACCCCCCTCCTAAAGCATGGGAAAGCTCCATCCAATCCCAATAGCTACAGACCTATATCGCTCCTTAGCCATACAACAAGCTCTTTTAACGCCTCCTGCTCAAACGTATCGCACCTGTGATAGACGAACACCTCATAACGCAGAACAAGCAGGTTTCCCGGCCATGCAATCAACAACAAGACAAGTACTCAACCTAACTCAAACATTGAGATGGTTTCGAGAATGGTATGGTAACCGAAGCTGTGTTCGTCGACGTCTAATCATATCAGCAGCATACGGACACTGTTATCACCCGATGCCTACGCCATAAGATCCTGGAAATTGCCAAGGACAATCCGCTTGACTGAGCTATCCGAGGTTTGTGGCAAACAGGATGTTCTTTGTTCAGCTAGGAGCGAAGAAGAGCTAATGGCGTAGGCTCAAGAATGGTCTACCACGAGGAGTTTGCTTGCAAACCTCTCCTGTTCAAAAACTATATATACCACCGACCACCCTAGGAGTGCAGGAACTTCGGTTAATTTAATGGCAGACGATCTTGGAATAGCGCACAAGATGCCGACTTCACAGTTGTTGAAGAAGACTCTCCACAGCTTTTGGATGAACACACTCCTTATTATGAGAAAAACCACCAACGTGCAATTCCATCTAAGGCACAGGTGTGTGCTTCCCATCAACGCACTTTGATCCAAAACGTCAGCTTAAAAGGTCCTTGTCTGGTCTGGAACTCCCCTGGGGTACTGTGACAACCCTGTCTACTTAGGAGTTACCTTGTACCGTACTCTCTCTTATAAGGACCACCTATCGAGAAGACGAAGAGCAACGTATGTTCACATAGGCAATAAATCTTGAACAACTACTGCACAGATGGGGTGCTCCCCCCTACCACTAAGATTGACGGCACTTACTCTGTGCTACTCATGTGCAAGAGTATGCCTGCCCTGTAGGTGGGGACGATCAACCAATGCAAAAAGCTTGATCCCGTTTTAATATGCCTCGTGCCGTCTTTATCACTTATGCCTCCGTCCCACACCCACGGAAAATGTTTACAATCTAGCAGGAATGCTCTACCACCAGACTCCGTCGTAGTGTGGCGAGCAAATGCCAGAGAGCGTAGCTGCCAGTATCCAATGTGAAGCAAACCCCTCTGTCCGGACGATCCTGCTCCAACACCGCCTTATCCAGGAGAGGTTTTCTTTTGTCTTAACAAGTCCAACGCTCTTTACACAGTCTCTAAGGGTGGTTAAAGAGTCGCTCGCCTTGGTGAAAGAAAGACTTGCCATCCGACCAAGTAACATCTATCGGTATTGAACCACCGGTGACATCTCCCCCTGGAGCTGATTCTCCTCATTGCTGAATGGCGAATGCCTCAATCCTGAGAACCAGAAACTGGCCGATCTAAGTTATCCTTGCAGAAGTTGGCTATCTGAAGCAGACTCAGGATAACCTGTGGATTGTGCATGCACCACAGACACTGGGACACCTCTTGGTCTGCCATTGCTTGGAGCACAATGCCAAACAAAGACATTTTCGGATGCATGAAGCATCCAGAACTTGTACCCATCTCTGCTGGATCCTATTGAAACACAGTGTTTGGACACATAGAAAAGAAGAATTTAGTTATGACCAATGAAGGTTTAAAACCAGTTCAAACAAATCGACCATTCTATAAATAATGACCTTAAACTGTCTTGAGCCTACTTGTAACTAAAACAATAGGGCGTAAATAGGCAATTATACATTTTTAGAAACCTTATGATCAAACCGAACAGTTAAACAATTTAAACACTGTTATTGTTTTACCCCTGTACAAAGTTTGCCCTCTTATAAAACACACAAGGACACAAAATGACACCCATGATTTTCAGATTCTCCATGAATTCTGTATTGGTGTCAAAATTGTATATGAAAAAACTAAACCAAACCAATCAATTACATTTCCCCATGTACTATATATCATTATAAAGAGAATAGTAAACGACACATATGTTTTCGTAACCCCTTGATAATGGTCAATAGTGAGCATCGGTATCATCAGCATTCAATATTCTGGGTAATATTTGTCATGTAGGCTATACACAATCCAGTACGCTGTTTGTATGCATATGACTTAAGACATATTCATGTGTCATTTACTTGAGGGCATATGCGTTATGAACTCTAGGTTGTATGTTCGATTCGCACTTCCGCCAAAATGTTGTGCATTCGGACAAGGTGTTTTACCTTATTTGCCTACCTTTACCCAGGAGTGAAAATGGGGAACCATTGGGAGAACCTCAAATTGAAGTGGTCTTGGGTTTTATGGTAGCCGCCTTATTTAAGTGATATAATTCAGGTGATATTCTAGTGGTAGCCGAATATATTCAAAAGCTCGCGTGATTATACCATGTAATTGCACTATATAAAATTTGTAATTTGTTTAGATTTATTTAATTATGATAAACAAAAACACATCTATACAAGACAAATGAAAAAGAAAAAGAATGCTGTGATTTAATATCTTTAATTTCTCACCTTTAATGTTAGAATGTTTTATGTATCATATGTGATTGAAACAACAACGATTAATTTATTTGGCGGGTAGTAAGATCTACCTTTAAGGACTGGATATCGTCGCTGGGCGGGAAAAACCTCATATGTAACTCCAGAGGTCAAGTGCAAAACCTCATATGTAAAAAGTGGGCCCCAGTGCTAAAACCTCATATGTGCATTTTGGTCACATCGGGTTCTAGCTTGAATTTCATGCCAAATATGATAGTAAATCATATGGTACTTTATTTCAGAATCTGGAGTAAATAATTACCTAAATATATTTAGGAAGGAAAACCTTTCTAGTGCATGGCATTACAGCAAATTATTCAGTTTTTGGTGTCTTCTCGAAAATGTTAAATATGAGGTTTTGTCATGTAACATTTTTTACTACATGTGAGGTTTTGCTTTTAAGGGTCAAATGCACATATGAGGTTTTTCCCGCCCAGCGACGATATGTAAGTTTTCGTTAAAGATTTGCTGAAAGGAAAGTGATGAATTTTCAATTGAATGAATGCTTTTGTCAATCATGTAAATGTTGTTGCATAGAACAAACTAGGCCAAATCTAAATAGATTGAAGTTTTGGACGAAACGTAATTTAATCTCAACAAGACCCGGGACAAAATTGCCAAACTTCAGATGTAATTTCGTGCTCTTCCAAGCGAATTTCCCCGTAGAACATAACATTACTTGCCAAACCTAACCGTTGCTCTGATCAAAATTGAATTCATCTCCTGCAAGGTGTTCAAAGAAGTCGCAAGCACTTGCGACTTTTATTTTTCGTCTGGATGAATAGCAACATGAAGTTTGGAATATAAAAGATACCTGATCATTTGATTGATGATGTTCGCATAGCCGTCTCCCATAATGCGACTTGTCAGATTTACATGATTTAAAATGGTTAGTATTGGAAAGGCTAATTTGATACATCATAATTGTGACTATTATTTCTTAATATATTTTCAATATGGTCTTTCCGCTAGAATAATGGGACGGAAAAAGGAAACTTCATAAATGGCTTGATTGTATTTAATGCAACTCGTCTGTTCCCATGGTTATGTTGAAAGCCATTATTGCATCAGGGCCTGTGTATCAGGGGTGATGCGGGACCGTCTTATACAAGAATACCGTAAGAACTACAAACTTGACCTTGCCTTTGACTATAAGGCTAATTTAAATATACTTCTGAACAAAAAAAAAACATTCCGAGATATCCGTAAGGGTTTTTTTTTCATCAATTATTTTAGAACCCGGTCAACTGATTTCAGGTTAGGGGATTATTACGTGGTCTATATTAGACCAGGTCTATAAATTGAAAAGGAAAGGTGTTTTTTTTTTCTACTTTGCTGATTTTTCTCTCACAATCCCTTCATTAGGTCGATCAGTGCTATTGTTTACATACGAAATCAATGAAAAATGGTTAAGCTTATTTGGATTGGTAAATTAGGAAAATGGAGCTTGCAATATTCAGTGGTGCAAACAGTTGGACTCCCAATATACAGCTAATAATATGGTTATTTTTGCCTAGATTCGAAAAAAGCTGTATAATGTGTGATATTATTTATTTTTCTTTACCTGAATATAAGCGGTTGATGGGAGTTTCTCGTACCGGTCATTTGTGTTTAGTTACAACTAATTCAAATCTTATGATTTTGTATCTACATAGACAACCAACCATCGCATCAGAGGTGGCGTGTGGCCTTAGCACTGGTTTTCTTGTGAGATTCAAAGTGACTTTGTGCGCTATCCAAAAGCAATCATTTCCACCATGAAAAATCCAAACCCGTTTATCCATAGATTTAGAACACAGAAACACTAGCGGATATTTTGAACACTTTAAGTTAATTTTGTAACTGCGGACCGTCTCTAAAGGTTAGTTATCGCATTGTCGCTATTGAGAAAAGTGTTTTCCAATTTATTATTAATAACATAAAGTAAGCCACACTAAATCTTTTACATTCTATCTGCGTAAAACTCTTACTTACCCGTTGGCGTTCTTTTTTCACAAATCCGACTTTATTTGGACAGAAAAGGATGTAATAAACTTGGGTGGAAGCAGATTAAGGATTCAATAATGGGTACATTAAGAAATTTAATAGAAAGTAAAACGGATTGATGATTTAATTCCCACTCACAACTAAAAACGCGTATGCCCTAACATTCGAAATAACAACTATAGAAAACACATACACCGACAAAATGTTATTTTGACACTTTCTTTTTGTTGGTTGCAGCAGGATTTGAGGTTTGCTACTATAACCCTTTGGTGTATTGCACTTCAAAAGTTTGCAACAGCAAAAGCAGATTAGATAACAGTCGCTGTGTAGGATATGACCTCAAAAAATGGTACAACCAGAATTACAACAAAATATTTCTCTGTTCTTTAGGACAAAAAATATAGTGGATTTCAGGGCCGCCACTAACCTGTTTTCAAAATCTATTTCCCTTGTTGTTATTTCTTTAAAGGCCAGGTATTTCGCACTCAAATTACATATTTCTTCAGGCAACGTTCGTCCAAATGAAGAACACTTACTATAGTGGATTTATTGCTTGCGGTATTTACATTTGTTAACATTTCCAGAAACAAAACATCTTATGCTGGGGCGATTTTGCTATATAACGTCCTCTCCCTCTCCTCTATGCTATTCAGAGCTAATGCAGTGCTGTTCTCTAGCAGTCCCCACAAGAGCGTCTTTCCAATTTTGCCTCTAAGGGGAATAATCAAATATTTCATTCTTCTATTAATGATATGTTGCTCTTTGTAGCTACAAGTACTCATTAAATTATGGCCTTAAGGTTTAGAATAATACAAGATCGACACATTAGTTAGAAACTTGCCAAAGAGTAATGCGTAAGCCTAGTATCCCGAGATAGATTATGACAGCCAAGAAATATAATTAGTCAATATATCACGCTGAATTCTTTTACTGTCTTTGCAAATCATTTTTCGCAAATCGCCTGTACCGAAACACACGTGAATTTGCAATAGTGGATTGTTCAAATGACTTTCGCTATAGGCCTAACGACGCTAAAATTAAATGCTAATTACATATTTATAGTTTTTCTTCTTCACACTCGATAACACACCTCAAATTCTATGTACGTTTCGGCGAACAAAATAATGTAATACCGTTGGAAATTTTTGATTAGATATTTTCCCTGACGCAATCAGTAGGTCAAACAAGGTTACTAGAACGTATTCGAAATTGATCATCATATGCCATAATTTTGTTATCATCATCAGTTTTATGTTGCTTGCGATTGTCGTAGAAGCTATCAAATATAACTCTCCCAATGTCTTAATGGTAAATCTTCTTTGAATATAAAAGAAAGGAAGGGGAAGATTTTTTTCCGTAGAGGCTTTAGATAGGAAAGGAAAGTACAAGGAAATGGGCTGACGTATATTAAGAAAAGAAAGCAGACGCCACGGCAAAGAGCAGACGATAAAATATAAAGTGCATAACTCAAAGAATATTAGCTAGTGGCAACAGGTGCTAGACGTAGTCATTGACCAAGTTTGAAAGCACTGTATAAATAGAAAACAAAGCCATGGTCAAAGTAGTGCTAAAAGCTGCAAAGACAGCCTATAGTAGGAAGGCGGTTTGCACCCATGCTTGACGACATAACTCTCCGCATGCCAATGCACACTCGTGATAATGGTTTGTGATTACAGATGCATATACCTTTGTTACTTGATGGGCGGCTGTGATAGCTTAGCTTGCGTGCGTCCTGCATTAAACTCACGACAAGCGCTCGATACTCAGCAAATCTGAGTGAATATATAATCTCACACCGTGTTTCAAAGTAGAATCAAAAAAGGTTTTCTCGCCTTTTAATGAAGCATGCAGACATGTACAATAGAACTTATTCAAGAGGCTTTTACTTAAATCGCTAAGGAGGATTGCGTAGTACTCTGCTAATCAAAAATGACGTCACTTAACATTATGTGTCGTCTTGATGGAGATTGCTATTATCGCATTTACTAAATTAGAGATAGACAACATTTGAAGAGCATTATTTTCTTTTTGAACACGCCCTCCCTCTTCTCTCTCTGAACAATGATAAATACTCTTTTTTTATGAATTCCTCTTACTCTGGCGCAAAATTGTAAAATTGTAGCATTTTATCTTCTTTTTTAGTATAAGTGGTCAGATGAATAAGGATTGTCACACATCAGGGTGTGGATAAAGCGCTGGAGTACATGCAATAATCAGATCATTAATGTACGTTTGTAGACCGAAACGGTGGTATTAAATGGCTCATCTGATACGGTCGACAGATTGTTTTAAGCTACGATGTGGACACTGTTGATGAGTTGAGCTAATACGATACCGTCGTCTGTTACCTGACACCGCTACAATCCAGGCCACATCTTTAGTCGGTTTCATGAACAGATCAGTCATGAAATATAACGTTATCTGGGTTAAAAGTAAAAAAACTGGGTCAATTGTTCTGAATTTAGGATTAAAATCACTGTTTTTCACTCATTCAAAATTGAATAGCTTTTGGTAATTGATCAGTTTAACGGTAATCAACGACGTGCGCAAAAACAATAACAAAAATACAAACAAACAGACAATCAACCAACAAACACAATAAATTTAAAAAAAAATCCAACATTAAGCAATAACATTAGAATCCTACAAAGTAAACTAAAAAATAGGGGCAGAACATTATTTTCAATTTCGGAACAAGGGAAACACAAATTAACACGGCCTCGTTTCCACACAATACCGTATATGTGGAATAAAAAGTTGTTAATACGTGTTCTAAAAGGTCTAAACTGCCTATATTGAACACAAATGGTGTCATTGTTTTAATAATTATGTCGTATTTTTGGTAGGTGACTACAGCCATTAGACTCGTTTATATTCCGTTATACCATTTTGTTTTATTACTTTTTAGATACATGTATTTGAAGCCATTTGATATTGACGTAGTTATTCTCTGCGTACCTAAAAGATTTTTCAGTTCAATTTCTGTACAGATACAGGGTGAGTAACAAAAACATGACCCTGATTGTGTCCGCCATTTTGAATTTTTGATTAAAATATATCTAACAAATGTGGTATCATCTAAAAGCTTAGTTCATTATCTTTAATTTGCTGTAAAAATCATTCATATCGGTTAGCTATAGACGGAGCTACAGTCGTTCGAATCAAGTAGTTGGTTTTGCGCTCTGTCCACGGATGCACATTAAAATGAACGGCGTTCAGCGAAGGTAATCAGTGTCCAGAAGAAAGTCGGTCTATTTGTTGACTGTAGAATAAATGTGACGCTATTTAAATTGACAAAATGCAGTCAAGATTTGCCATCGATGGCCTTTTAACGTTTCTAGTCCTCATCACTCATAACAATCATTTGAAAAATAAAGTAACTTGATACATGTATCAGTTTCTGGAGGCGTTGAATTAATCATACTATATGAAGGAACATGAATCGATGACAACCTTTTGAGATTTAAAGTGTTGTCTTTATTTGTAGACCAAAATATGCCACATCTTAAGAACAAAAAGTGTTACCAATAAAACTTACCATTATCACTGGCTTTTACACCTTTAAGACATTATTTTGTTTTACATAAACAATGACGTACCCTTATCATCATTTTGGGGAGTCATTTGCTTAGTTGGCCGCCGTGCATTCAAATGGGAATCCGTGGATAGGGTGAATAGCTGGCTACTTGATTCAAAAGACTGTAGCTCGGCCTATACTTAACCAATTGGAATTTTATTTGCAGCAAATTAAAGATAATGAAACAAGATTTCCGATGATACCACATATGTTAGATTATTTATTTAAAAAATCAAAATGGCGAGCACAATCTGGGTAAAGTTTTTTTTTCTCACCCTGTATGTGTCTTTTTGCACCAATCACCGTCAAAAGTAATGTAGTAACATTCGCTTCTTTTATCCGACTTCATGAAGGTCATCACATTTCATAAGTATAACACTCCGGGCCAGCCTCAGACGATTGTATTCCCTTTTTGCATGGCTAAATTCGATAGCACAACGGACACTAGACTAGCATTTAACACATCATAGCATACACATATGGAAGTCATATACATTGATTTGAATCTATACTGCAATAACATCACAAATTAGGAAAATTTAATTACTGGAACGGTGGTTACCGTTTATACTTTTATTAGCCACCATGCGTGTAGTCAATCTCAAACACAGATCAGCCACTATTTCGCAAAATTAAATCAGAAAATAAGGCTGCAAAAAAGCATTCACTGGCAAAGAATGCAGCTCTATTGAAAGAAAATTATTTATACACCTTCAATCAATGCAGACCTACTAGTTGCAAACCTGCAATAATTTCCGCAATGATATGTGTAATCTGCAAGATGACACATATGTCGAGGTGTAGTGATAGAATCAATTGAATAATTTTAAATCTCAGATAAAGGCATCAATAAAACTTACTCCATTAATATCGTTTTGAATACACGCAATGAAGACGGAGAATCCCTTGTTTCGTGCTTTTAAATATTCCTAAAGATCGAATAAAGTATAACATGGCGAGACTGAGGCCGTCGGAATAGCGGGATCAAAAGGAATTTGAACGCATTCCCCTTTTTCTGATATGTTATGCTTTGATCTCTTTTTGAAAAGAATCCTTTTGCAGCTCCCATGTCATACTACTAGATTCCTCTTTACCTTGGTAAGATATTAACAAAGATTTAACTGAATCGGTCACATTAGCTACACTAAATTTTCAGACACTCAGCGTGAGTGTTGAAATTCGGTCCGTTGTCTGTTTAGCTACTAAGATATTCTAGAATATCAACCTGACCTGTCTGTTGATTAAAACGAGCGGCAACGATATTTCTGTAATTTAATTTTTACCGCTAAAAATATAATAATAATAATAATAATAACTCTACAGTGGAATAGGGGGAAATGTTAATTATTATTAGGTTTTAGTCAGTATATCTGTAGATTGTTTTCTTCTTCAGCACATACTCCCCATAATTATATTTGAAACAATATTCGGGGAAATCGCCTTTCAAAAGAAGTCTTTAGAAATTGTAGTTTAGATTTTATTTGCATCAACAACATATTAAATACAATACATATCGTAAAAGCCTAATAAAGCCCAAAAATATAATCACGCGCACACCAACAGACATCAAAAGTTGAGATACCTGGATAGCCCCTTAAGCCCTGGGTAGATGCGCAAGATATTTCCAAGAGTCCGGATATTTTGTTTAATCTCAACAATCATGCCGAAAGGGGTTTGTATTTACCATTATAGGAGATCCATTTTATCCTTCTGTAATTTAGTGTAATTACAGCATTCTTTGTACATTCCCGTGAAAGTTTGAACGCATTTTCAATATCTATGTCTATTCTATGTCTGAGGAATTATTTTTCGCACATGGTTTTAATAATTGATTGATGAAAGTGGGGCACAAATCATAGCGAACGTGTCTTGTATAACTGCTGCCACTTGTGTCACCGCCAAGGCAAATGTTTAACCTGTCAATCGAGGTCCCTTTGGAGACAGCAGTTAGTCGGCAGGTCCCCCATCCCAAGTACTATTGTTCGACACTAAGAATTGTTGGACAGGGTCATTTACATGGGCTTTCACAATACAATAGGCAAAAGACCTTGCCATTGTCCACATTCCCTGCACACGTTGCAGTTCAAATCGATGGAAGCTAGGCCTACGTTATAGCATATGAGATTTCAATTCCATATACATTTTCTGCGTGTTCTTCGCTTTCTTAAAAAGAGATAGAGTAACACGTAACCGACTTTTTTTGTAGCACACAATTCAATTCATGAATTTGGTATGCTTTAAATTTGTGGGATTTCTATAACATTCAGAGACCACGCTTTTTCAAAACTTAACCCTCGTCTACCGAAGGGGTGGTTACCACCCCCCCCCGTCAGGTTTTTTCCCCGGCTTGCTAAAAACCCCCTTTTTTGGTGCCAATTATTTAATGTAATTGTCATTGACATGTTTTCCTCTCCTTTTAATCCAAAACAAACTCCACCGGGGTTAGGTAAATACAGGGTGATCCTAAAGGATGGATGGGGGGTGGTAACCACCCCCCCCCCTCCGTAAGAGAAGTTCCAACATGCCTAACACAACACAGGACCATCACAGACACTTGTTTTTGGTACCAAAATATCTAAATGGTCCTCCTCTTTCCATTGAACCAATTAGTACCAACATGCCTACATTACGTCACACAATTACTTCATAAAGTTCGCATATCCGCAAAACTTACAACTGCCATTTCCTAGACACACACAGTGAAAATGAATTTTTTTTCGCCAAAAGTTAGGAAAATCAGATTTTCATGCGGTTTTTTGACTCTCTACTTGATGGGCAATGATAGTTTTTATATAATGACCCAGGCCTTTTTCGAGGTATCATAAGGTGTTTGAGAGAGAGTCGCTAAAATTGCGAAATATCAATTCTCTCTCCACCCTATATTCAGATTTTTTTCGTACTTTCCCAACATATTGACGTGCAATGCTGACGTATAATGGGGATGTTATCCTCTTTATTTGGTCACCAAGGCAAGAAGAAACCCTAAGCTATCCTTTGGCACCCAATTTACAGGAATCAGATATTCAGTACGAAAATCCAACAGGGGGTGGTAACACTCCCTCCCCCACCCTTCGGGATTTTTGTTACAAAAAATGGCTCATGTAGACGAGGTTTAAAAATTCTTTCGTCGCTTTTAAAAAAATCGTTGTTTTTTTTTAACCCCCAACAACCATTTCACGTCATATTAGACCAACGTAGATATGTAAGTTGACCATTGCACAACAATATACAATGAATTTTATAATGAATTCAGGTATTTTGGGACCTATCAGGACCTTTTTTTCCAGACGTTTTCGACCAGCTATTGAGGTCACACAAAGCGATTTTATGGTCTTCTCGTGTACAAGAAATAACGCATGTTGGTGTGACCCTCCTGAATTGACCGAAAGGACAACAATTTAGAAGAATTTTGAAATTGAATGGATGTTTATTTTAATTATAAAAACATTTTTGGACGAAGCGCAGTTAGTCTACTATTTTGACTTAACTGGACCACTGTAACAACCACTACTTTTTTGACGCCTACTAATGTGTGGTAGCTAAAACGTGAACACTTGGGAATATCAATATTTGAGGAAATCGTATGAAATCAAGATTTTTTGGATTTTAAACAAAAACCCCCATTTCCTGGGACTTTAATCATAGATTTGATAAAAGTAAAATAATTTGACCTAACATAATAATTGAGGTCAACTTGTGCTGCGATTCAAATGTTTGGAACAATCTGAGTGGGGCTGTATGTGGCAATTTTGTTGTTATAATTGTGGAAAGTCTGTTTTTTCTCTTTTGAATCTTATGTTTCATTTACTAAATGATATGATAGCAAATTGCCCTTAAATCGGTTGTGTAAAATAAGGCCGATCATAATTAGTACCCCTAATGCATAGACTGTTGTAACGGACTTCCTCCGAGATTTGTTAATAATAAAAGGTGTTGTAACACTACAGAGTTGTTTAACGAGCGGAAATTGAAAGTACTAAACGAACTAGCGAACCGTAGTTTCGGTGTTGTGGCATTGAACTTTACATGCTTAACCGATATCCCAAATCCAGGCAACTTGATAACGCTATCATTAGTATTACCCTCTAACTTCTAAGCTGTACATTGATTACAATAACAATTATCCGAGTCAATACTTCTAACCTATTTCTATGGCTAATGCATTATACCATAAGGTACACTCTTCTATGAAACACGTTGAACGCAGTACATGATATGAATTTATTTAGGTTGCAATATTTTAGATGAAAACATGCGGTAAGCTAGTTGATGACTGATTAATAAGAAGATAAACTTAAATATCAACGTAGGATATGTGAATCGTGAGTTTGCAGTAATAGATTAAATATGGGTGACCCGATCGACAACCTCGTCACCCCTTTACTATTTTTAAATTTGAAATTTAAAGCCCAGAAAATAGAAAACGTATATATATATATATATATATATATATATATATATATATATATATATATATATATATATATATATATATATATATATATATATATATATATATATATATATATATATATATCAAGTTCATTTTGCGATTAATAATGCTACGTCCGCGCTGTCATCAATCTCTCACACATATTTGTATTTATTTCTATATGACAGTAATTCACAAGAGGTTTTAGTAGCTCCAATCTCTCACACATATGTTTATAAATTATTACGAGTTGCTTGTGTATCAGAATGCTGATCACCTCGTGACATGGACGGCATTACGCACCGAACGCTATGGTGTAGAAACTCGAATGGACCCATCACATGCCGTGGTGGCGCAATTGATTAGCGCATCCGAGATCTAAACGGAAGGTTGTGGGTTCGAGTCCCAACCACAGCAAGTTCATTTTGCGATTAATAATGCTACGTCCGCGCTGTCATCAATCTCTCACACATATTTGTATTTATTTCTATATGACAGTAATTCACAAGAGGTTTAAGTAGCTCCAATCTTTCACACATATAACCCAGGAGCTAGCAGACATTTGTAACACATCTCAAGTACAGAAGGTTTGAGTGATTAAATACGTTAACAGACTGACAGGGACCCATAAAACGCGATTCTTAAGTGCAGCAAATGGTGCCTTAAGGAGAGGGGGCCAAGACAAAGTTTGTACAGGGGTCAAATTTTTAAATTGATCCAATCATGTTGAAAATTTTGCCATGTTATTTGTCTAACCACAAGGATTCAGAAAAGGTATAGTTTGGACTATATATCGTCGCTGGGCGGGAAAAACCTCATATGTAACTCCAGAGGTCAAATGCAAAACCACATATGTAAAAAGTGGGCCCCAGTGCTAAAACCTCATATGTGCATTTTGGTCACATTGGGTTCTAGTTTGAATTTCAAGCCAAATATGATAGTAAATCATATGGCAATTTATTTCAGAATCTGGAGTAAATAATTATCTAAATATATTTAGAAAGGAAAACCTTTCTTGTGCAAGGCATTACAGCAAATTATTCAGTTTTTGGCGTCTTCCGAAAATGTTACATATGAGGTTTTGTCATGTTACCGTTTTTACTACATGTGAGGTTTTGCTCCTAAAGGTCAAATGCACATATGAGGTTTTCCCGCCCAGCGACGATATATATATATATATATATATATATATATATATATATATATATATATATATATATATATATATATATATATATATATATATAAATCTACAAATGGTATATTAGGGAGACAGTTGAATAATTCATTAGCTTATAATGAGCTCATATAGTTATTTAAATTAATTAATATTCATATCCTTTGTTATTCTAGTGGATTACCCTTCATTTGCATAAATTAATATTCATATCCTTTGACGGAATAAACCGCAATTCTAAAGGAAACGTTAGGGAGAAGTAAATGTCTCCCTAACGTATTCATTAGTACATAACAAAGATCAGTGTCTCCCAAAGGTGCGATATAGGGTTATATACATATATATATATATATACATATATATATATATATATATATAGCATATTTCGCTAAAACATTTAATTTTCAGCTGTTGTTACTGGCAGTTTTAGGGCACATGTGGTGCAGTGGATCAGCGCTCGCCCCATAAGCATAAGGTTGTGGGTTCGAGCCCCGCTGTCGCCAATGTGTTGTGCACTTGGGCAAGGCACTTTACCTCGCTTGCCTCTCTCCACCCAGGAGTATAAATGGGTACCGGCATATGCTGGGAATGCAAAACAGACTCGCTGTGCGGGAGGAGTGGCGAACCCCCCACAGCAACATTATATGAGGGAGTCTGGCCCAAACGCCAATGACAGAGAGATGGGCACTCCGCCTGCGGGCGCACCATTTGCATTTTTACTGGCAGTTTCATGCCCAACGGCATTCATCAAACAACTGAGCGTAGTTTTGTTTTGTCTGGATTCGCGAGGAAAAATGCGTGTTCGTGCGTGAAGCTAAACGCAAGAAAGGTGTGCGTGAGGGTGTAAACGCATGCGTCCAGAGAAGCGCACGATGAATGCATTTCTCGCTAATTCAGGCAAACCCGACAAAGGTGTTCATTTCTTCTTCTTGCAGTGTGTTTTCTTATTATGGCGACATTTTGATATTAGGTCTGATTTTTTGTTGATCAGATTATTGTCCTTCATTTGAAGTATAGCTAGTTTTTTCATCAATACGTTAAGTTTGCATACATACATAAGTTGGCTTGTCAGAATCGCGTTTAGCGTGTTGGTTTTTTTTAGGATTCCCATATATATATATATTATATAATAATATCTATAAATATATATATATCTCTCTCTCTATCTCTCTCATCTCTCTCTCGCATCTCTCTCTTCGCCTTGCCATGTCAAGTCCCGGACGGAGGTAAGTCAAGATAGGGTGGGCATCACCGGGGGGTTGACCTTAGGTGTGGCTCTCATTTACATGCATTAACCTATTCCATGGACATGAGAATAACGCTCGTTTAAATCTTTAAGACAATAACATTCCCCAAGTCAATACTAATAACCTATTTCTATGGGATATTATTATATCATAATCTAAACATCCGTTTAAAACGCGCTGAATATCACATACCATGATTCTTTCTACTTTATTACATTGCGCCATGAATTGTGATAGTTGATGACTAGTTAATAACAAGCTCAAATTGAAAGTCCACATACGAAGTTACATTGGGAAATTGTGTAATTAACTTGATATTTGAAGAACAAGAACCTGTAACAGAATCGTGTCTATTAAAGTGCAAGGAATATAATGACCTTGTGATATCAGGTCTACTATATTATGTTTCTCAAATCACCTTCCTGCACTCCGACGTACATATTTTTTATGGAAAAATTATGTTGTGAGAATAAACCGTAAAGGATAGCACACTTATCAGACAAGACACCAATACACCGGTCTCATTCTTTTTCTCTTCTTCCCATGAAAATAAAACTGACCCATATATTTTGAAATCAAGCTTCAATTATTTAAATAATCTTCTCATTAATATTTTTTTTCAACATTCTTTCCAATATACGAAGCGAAGCATGGAATGGCAACCAACCAAACACAATTTAGTAGTTCATATGATCGCACATCTACTCAACTTTACCTTGAAATTTCAACAACCAAAAAAGATTTTCTTCTGAATTTGAAAGACACAATTCCTGACTAGCGGTAGGTGATCAAATCATAAATATAATAATATATGAGCAACCTAAAGAGAGGAACATTACGGGTTATGACAGCGTTTGTCGATAATGCATTTACTGCATTGCCCAAAAGCTCGCGGCGCCTTAAAACAAATCTGACACACTTCTAAATATTTCCATTTACAGTTATCATTTATATGGCGGTAGATTGTTGATGGTATTTTTAATCGACTGTAGCCATTTGGGGGAAAGTAACATTCATTTTTTTCTGTAAGTTGAGGTATGTTATTGCAAAGCAAAAGTTTTCCATTTTACAACAAAATACTTAAGTACTTTAATTTTTAATTTACATCTTTGTTTTATAAATAGGGTTGCCCAAAAAGGTAATAAAACATTTCAACAAATTATTGTTTAAACAAAATGGTCTCCTTTATCGAGGAACGTCAACGACGTGTGTTAATATATTCAGTACTGGCACCTTGTTTCTAGTACATTATGTTTCTTCTCGTGTTTGGAATAATAATTAAATCTCTAGCTACAAATTATAAAAAAGACAGTTTACCGCAATTGTACTTTAGTGCATTGCACAGCGTGAATCAAATTGATTTAAAAGAGAGTCCTTAGCTGTTTTTTCATCCAACCACTTACTTTTAAAGGTACGAGGCGTGCTTTAATGCCTTTTTTCATCCAATATCTGTACATTCGTTATTCAGTGGCAAGGTTTAGTAATCAACACAGCAATATCATTGTCTGTGAGATGAGATTAGTGCGTCGTCGCGCAAGTGGTTACGCGCGCATGTATAGGTTATGCAGTGCACGTAGCTAATACGTGCTGGTTCATTTTTGACGTGAGGAAAGATATTGCTCTTAACTAAGTGATCGAATAGAAAATATTTTCGGCTGATTAATTAAAACAACCGCAATTAAATAAGAACGAGCATATAAAGAAAAATTAATGTTGTTTGACAGTCAATATTAATTAAAAGCAATAGTGTGGTGGATGACGTCGCTATCACTACTCAAAATATGGGAAAACCAAAACATAAATCCTATATTTTATTCTATGAATGAAAAAAATCCAGTTGCTTCGTGAGTTTACGAGCAGATATTATATTTTGCCCCACCCCCCCCACCCCCCCCCACCCTCCCCCCACCCCCCCCCCCCCCCGACCCTTTTTTGGGTACTGACAGACAGAAAGTACTAAATATCAGATTTCTGGAAGAGTTATGAAATGTGATAGGTACTGTATACATGAACATCGATGCTTACTGATGGGCGATGTCCCAACACAGATTTGAAGTCAATTTTTAGCGCGCTCTAAATTGAACGTCCAGGCATGGTAGACTTGTAACATTT
Source organism: Ophioderma brevispina (assembly GCA_023653785.1). NCBI lineage: Eukaryota > Metazoa > Echinodermata > Ophiuroidea > Amphilepidida > Ophiodermatidae > Ophioderma > Ophioderma brevispina. Next base: position 10,860 of record JAMKCH010049270.1, on the reverse strand, counting down.
GGACAGCGTTTCAGAAGCCAAAACCACGTTTTGGTTTGTCAAATAATGTACGTCATTAATCTTACTGGGGTTCAGATGCGTTGCGAATACTTTCCTTTACAATTTATTATATTCTGATACATTTGAATTGTCGTTTAGGACATTTCACAGAAATTCAGGGCGAACATACGGAAGAAATAATAATTACAGAACGTAATTGGAATGTACGTAGGAGTCTTTCAGTCACAGCAAATTTGCGGATACACTTTGACAATGTCTTGCAAAGAAGATGTGAAGTGCAAGTAATACGAATTCGTGAGTCAAACTGCTTAAAAAATAAAAAAAAATACAAGTTGCATTACGTTGCGAAACGCTTGAGCCAGAAGCTAGACCAGGGTAATTTTAGTCGCCTTATTTAGCGTTCAATTTCCTCACCAACTAATGTAGGGGAAAGTGTGCTTTCGTAAAGAAATATTAATTCATTTAACAACGTGGGCACAAGTTAACTAGAAGCTGTTTTTTTAGCATTTTACAGGCAAGGCCGTATTTACTGAACTTGTGTTGTAACAGTGTTAATAAAATGTATTAAAACGTTCTGTTGTTTGTTGGTTTTTAAGTGTACTTTCTGCTTTTTTTATGACAACCAACACAAAGAGTTTTCATAACATCATGCCACACGTTGAAAAACTTTACGTATTGCGGATAACACATTAAAGAAACATGCTCAACATGGACTGCGGTGTACATGTCCGCATATAGTAGCATTTAAGGGTCGCAAACATAACAAAATAAACAAGAAACAAACATCAAAAAAAACCAACAAAAAATATTGAACGAACTTGAAATATGTGTTGCTGTCTTCAACAAACTGGATATCTTATTCTCAAAAGGGTAGGCGTTCAATTGGCTTCAATCAGTTATCTTTACCAGTGATTACGTGTTCCAAATTCATGTTAAAATAATACAAACAAAAATTAGAGTTAGGTGACGGTCTTTGATACTTTAATGAAAAGGGTAAAAGGTCCATGACACCTTAAGTTTGCGTTTTCCGCGATTAATTTGCTAACGGTAAATATAGTTTGATTTCTGATCTTTCTATGTGTAATCATCCAACCTTTAGATATTCTTCTTTTCGCAGAGTTAAAACTCACTAGCCCGTTAGTTAAATAATTAGGTTAAGTCCCAAGAAACTTCCTTTTACACTAGCGGAAATACAAATGTAAAAATTATCCAACTTAAGTTTGAAGCTACACGCATTATTTATGCATCGTGCAAATAAATGATTAATAGTAATACAAAAATCGATTAGCACATTATGTGCTTACAACAATCGCAATTTATGGGTTACATGTATGTAGAATGGTGAGTCAATAGCAGAGCCAATAGCTTATTAATCACCAAAGTACATTATGATGAAACGGTCGTAATTATTTTAGTCATTATTTTGGTTCCATTTTGATGCGTTTAAAACCATTATGACTTCCGGATATAAATAAAAACGATAATACTAGATAATTTTTTGTGTGTTAGTATTTCAAACCCTCTCTGACATGTTCTCACATGTAGTGTCAAGTTCGATGCACAATACTTCATTTTTAGGGACAGTGTTCTTCTTAGGTTTGCATAAATACCGCCCATCCTCCGTCTACAAACAAACATACTGACGACCTTGACCACTTTTGAAATTAAAGCAAGTATAACACATTTTATAGCACAAGCAGTCTCAGTCAATGGCCAACACTCCTCGTGGGTTGATCCCTGGAGTTCCCCAGGGATCTGTGCTGGGCCCGGCACTCTTTGTTCTTTACATTAATGACATACAAGAAAACATCGCATCTATAATAAATTCACACACCCGAAGACCATAGCATCTTGCAAGACGATCTCCAGAAACTTTCAACTTGGTCCACTGATTGGTTGATGGAATTCAATGTGAAAAAGTGTGCAATCCTCAGCATTACCAAGATGAGAAATCCAAGCCTTTTCCAGTACACCATCTTTGGGCAAGCTTTGGATAGAGTCAATCATCGTGATTATCTTGGCGTTACACTATCATCTGATCTCTCTTGGAATACACACTGCCAAAATGTCACCAAAAAAACAGTCAACACTCAGCCTTCTTCGAAGAACTCTAGGTCCATGTACGAATGAAGTCAAGAAAAGAGCCTATGAATCCTTAGTTCGACCACGTTCAGAATATGCATCTGAGGCATTAAACCCCCATACTAAATCTAGAGTGGATAGCCTTGGACAAGTTCAACGTGCTGCTGCACGTTTCATCTATGCAGTATACCGTCGAACTACCCATGTGATTCCTCTCATCAGCAATATCGGGGTGGAACCCTTTCATGCACGCCGATTCCTAGCCAATCTACTATTTTCTTTTCAAAAAACTTCATGATACATTGTCAAACCTGTAAATATGTCCTTCCACCCTTGTGTCCATCCTGCAAATTACGTCTCACGCTATACCACAGCAGTTTTCACATTTTATATCCTCTCTCAATCCGTGTGTGGAATCATCTTCCAGCCACTGCTGTTTAGCTCCAACTGTAGCCCCATTGTAGAAGCTTGCTATGGCCTTCCTCCTGGTAATGCTTGCCTCCTTCACCAGGCTCTCAGACTCCCGAGAGTCAGTCACCGGATGTTTTCCTGTATATAGCGCACCCCTCTCATTTTGCTGACTCTTAGGTTGGAAGTGGATTTGGTTTATCCTCTTCACTCATTCGCACCCACCCTGTTTGTGACAAATCACCTGCACCATTCCAAGTATAGCTCTAAGAACGGAAGTGGATTATCATTCAAGATTTAAGATTTAAAGAGCGCCCGCATTAAATAAGAAAAGAAGATGTTTTGCACAGATTGTGCTGTTATTAGCTAGTAAACTATACCCTTATTCAACTTCAGCGTTAAAATATAACGCCACATTCACTTCGTATAATCGGCGTCTTCAACTTTTCCTCATATGCGAATTAAATAGTACGGGCTATTTATAGTACTGTATTTCCACAATAGAATTATTGTCAGATTCCTCTTGAAAAATCTCGTATTTTGTTTGTTAAATTGTTACAAAACAATTGTGAAAGAATTTGGTCCATATTGTTTCAAAATGGAAATTCCACACGAAAGATTTCCGAAAGTCCGGCTGAAAATAGAGGCCGATTATTAATCACTTATTCAGCAAACAAAATCAACAAAATCGAACACCAGAATCATATGAGCAACAATCGTCAACGCTGGATTCTTTTTATTTTATATGAATAAAATACGATTATGAAACGAGCTTAAAGGATGATACTACGATATCCCAAAGCAGTAGGACCTTTATTTGAGCGTATTTCTTGCTGACGAATGATAACAGTAGTGGTTGCAATGCACCATACTAAGAATCAAGTCGATGTTGATATTGTATAAATAGATCCAAAAATTGGACTTGCCAAGTAAATAAACAAGTTAAATGTGATGAAACGTGTTGTAAGCAGGCCAGTCACCATAGAACACCATTATTGCAATACATATACACACACTGGCCAACGGTTTTGCAACATGCAGAAAAATTTTTTCTTAATGGACTTAAAATTGTACCAGGAGTTCATAACTACACATTACGTTATTCATGCAAAAATTGTGTTTTTCAACCAGATGCTATTCTCTAGAGCCCATGAGTGCGAAAAGAGATTGATTAGTTTGTGTAATTTCCCTTAAATGTGGCGGAGTAAAAGAGCTGGTGAACGATATCATGGCGATTGAACACCAGAAGAAATACAGACACATGAGCAGCCAAAAATTGTGTTCTACACTGACATTTTGCTCATTTTGAGATATGACGTTTTAAGTTCATCACCAAAATATAAAACAAATGAAATATTACCGGAAGTGAAAACGTTGAACAAGTTTACATACATTGTTACATCCTTAAAACTTCAAAAAATATACTTTCTCTGAACAACCCACAATATCAGTTAAAAACCTTTCAATTCTCAGTGTGTTAGGTTTACTTACGGGAAACAAATCAAGAGATCACGTGATAGCTTAAAAGGAACTTTTTAATCACACTGTTGACATCATGCTGTTGGTAATGGAAGGTGAATACGTGTGTAAGCGTGTGGTTTGTCGTTCAAATTGCTTCAGAATGTTACGGATTTTTTAAGACCACTGTCTTCCATTTTACGTTATCTCATTTCGGTCCACACAACACTGTAATTTTCTCCTTAAAATTTGCAGTAACCCTAACAATACATGTATCCACTATTTTGGAGTCATTCCTGACATTCCTGTATCTAGTTCCCTCTGAAGTACAATATGCAGGTTATCTTTAAATCCACTATATCGAAGGACCATGACAATCTAATCAAACGTAATTGGTGTTCATGGACTCCGGCGAATCTATTTGAAAAACTTGATTTGGACATTAATTTCGTAATGTGTAGTCCAGAACTCTATTCGTGAGTGATTAAAATATTTTTTATGCATGTTACAATACTTTTATATACAACAAAGAGATATATAGAGAGATATAATAGATAGATATATAAAGAATACAGCAAATTCGTCATGAATCCCAAGCGAGAAATATATCGGGGTCAGAGAACACATTACTGGAAAAGCCGTATTATGTTGTCTTTATATTGTCTCATGTTACACAGGGAGGAAAAACCAATCAACTCATATGAAATTCCGCAGCTGTTTATTTACCTTAAATATGGAACTATCACCGGCTTACAGCAATAAGACATATTTATATTCCGTTACGCCATTTAATTTAATTTTGTCTTATTATTTCTTAGGTATTTAAAACCAATATTTTTAAGGTTATCAGACAATTTGAAATTGGCGTGCCAAATAGATTTTCTAGTTTTTCAATTTCTATACAGCTATGTGTTCTTTTGCAATTATTACCGTCAAAAGTAATGTAGTAACATTCATTTCTTTTACCGACTTCATAAAGGTCATCACATTTCAAAAGGTAGTACTTCTACTGCAAGCCGGTCTCAGACGATTGTATTTCATTTTTGCATGGCTAACTCGACAGCACAACGGACACTAGACTAGCATTTGAAAACATTATAGGCAAAACATATGGAAGTCAATATACATTTGATTTGAATACTAGACTGCAATAACAATCACAAATTAGGAAAATTTAATTAAATGGAACGGTGGTTACCGTTTATATTTTTATTAGCCACCATGCGTTAGTCAATATCCAATGAAAAACATGATCAGCCACTATTTCGCAAAATTAAATCAGAAAATAAAACTGCAAAAGAACATTCACTGACAAAGAATGCAAGCTATATTGAAAGAAAGTATTTATACAGCCTTCAATCAATGCAAAACTACTAGTTGACAAGCCTGAAAAATAATTTCCAAAATTAAAAAATAAAATTATATGATAAATCTGCCAATGACACATATGTCGAGGGTCTGAGTGATAAAATTCAATTGAAAATAGTTCTAAATCCAGATAAAGGCATCAATAAAACCTACTCCACGAATAGTGCTTTGAATACACGGCAACGAAAGAGGAGATCCATTTTCTGCTTTTAGAGATTCCTATAATCTCAAATAAAGAAGTTATAACGTGGCGACACTGATCGGTCGGAACAGCGGGAATCAAAAGAATTTGAACCGTGTCCCTTTCTGATAGTGTTATGCAGTTGATCTTCTTTCGAAAGGAGGCCTTTTACAGTTTCCATATCATACTAGTGCTTCCTCTAAGTTGTCGATAAATACATTAAACAAATGATTAACTTATCGGTTCAACCTTACTGAAACAGACATTTTCAAGACACAAGACTGAAGACTAAAAAATGCTGTCGCTGTCGGTTAGATATCAAATATCAATCTGACGCTGTCTGTTGAGTAAATGAGCGGTAGGATTTTGTGTAATATTCATTTTACCGTTGCTGATATATAATAATAATAAGAGTAACAAGAACAATCATCATCATCATCATCATCATCATCCTCATCAAATAATGATGATAATACTACAAATAATAATATTACATTTTTGAAGAGCGCCACCAATTTTTAAAAATTTGATATTTTTGCACGTTATGTTGGTAATTGTCAAAGAAACTATACCTGCGACGGAATGGCAAAAATGCGTAATTTTATCATAAAAATAAGCGATGTTGTAATTAGAATTGGATCCCAGATTGTACTTACAAGCTGCAACATCTGGAAATGCTAGTTTATGTCCATCCATATGAAATAGTGCCCCCCCTCAAGAAAATGACCTCTAACTTGACTTTCTGAACCACAAACAACTAATGGATGAGCGTAGAACACGTCATGGCTATTTCTATTTGAAGGCCGTTTCCACAGCCGTTGATTATTAATCGAGATCTCCGATATATTATTCTGATTACAAAATACCTTCTGTTGCAACACATATAACGTTCATAGTTATAGTTTACTAGCCATTACCAATGCAACCGTGGGTAAAAAAAATCTCAAAATGTTTGGAAAATTGGGCGCTCTTCAAAAAAGTGCTATTATTTCTTTAAATTTTACAGATATGCGTAAATGGCACCGGTGTGGCTAATTTTACATGCATTTGAATAGGAAAACTCTTGAGAGCCTACTATTATTTGTCGTTTTGAATTGAAATTTGCTCTAAAAATCGGAAACGAATGTCGGTTTTCATTTGCCTCATAAAAAGCAAAATAAAGCTGAGAGATTTCAAATTTTAATCATTGATAAAATTGGAAATTGGCTATTTTCAAAGGCAATTATGGTAGGGTGTTACCTTAAACACAAACATGATTAGCTTTGTGCACAAATTTATCTGTTTGTAATGTAGAAATGATCACATTGTCCACATTATATTTAGCACAAAAGGAATCTTGTTAATCCCCCAAATCGATGCTCTTTAAGCTTCACTGACTGAACGACGCAGAAGACACTTACTTAAAGACGCACTGGCACATTTTCACAAAATATTAAATTTCTTCAATTTGCTCTCAAATGATAGTCGAGGCCATTGGAAGAACAGAGATATATTTTTATAACATAAAAATACCATACCCCAAAACAATAGGGACATTGATATGAGGATAAAGGACATCCAGGTAATTGGAGGCCAACTTTAATTTCCACAACTGTAATCAAATGGTATTATTACATTGAATATTTTTGACTCGTACTTCCTGATATTAAAACCACAAAGGTTATAACCGGTCAAACAGTGTCAAAAGGGGAAACATGCCTACGGCGTCGGGTTCTTGTTGTTAAATTGCATTTTCGTCGTCTGTGAAATAATGTAGCCGGCGACGTTTCAATTATAAAATCGTTCTGTGACCCTAAGGAAGCTTGATTTGGTCTTAATCATTTTAGGGTGAGGGTTTTGGCATATAAAAGCTTTTACACCTGCAAAACCCCTATCGATTTTCCCCAATATCTTGAGGCGCACTATTTTTCAAATGTGCGCGTGTCTCTTAAAGACAATATATCAGTGATTGCTTAAATCAGCAAATCGAAAAAATCATCAAAAACCCAGTTTTAGCAGTAGTAACAAGTAAAGGTATCCTAACATACCCTGCAAATTTGATACTAGCCAAGAAGCACCATAATAAGGACAGAATCGGAAATGTTAGTCATGACTGTCCGAACGGACACTTACTACAACAGTAATTGAATGGAGAATCGTATCTTGGAAAACACTGCCGTTTTCTTCCTTTTCTTTCACTTCTACAGCTGTAAAAGGTAACTATGAGATGCTACATACTTATCCTTCACTTTGAGCTATTCTGCAAATTTCACATATTTTAAATCATGATAGTGTCTTTAACTAAAATGGTAGCAAAAATATAATGCTGGCATTTACATGCTTAAATTCTCCCAACAACTGGAGATCAAAATTACTACTGCCAATCTCTCTAGTATCTACCAATCTTCTCTAGTATCTACCACAATATCTATAAATAGGCTGTAACCTAACATCTTTGTGCAGGACCATAATCCATATCTTGCTGCGTAACCCCATTTCTATCTAATTTACCGTGATTACAGAAGAAATTGCACACAATTGTAGTTGGGTTGTGAAATTAGGCGACCTGGGTCACCATGACCCACCCTGAATTCAGCAGACTTGTACGGAAATAAACTACATAATTCTGCAGTTTATTCCGTAAAGTATGCTGAATTCAGGGTGGTCACTAGTGAACCCTGGGTCACTAATTGTCACAACCCAATAGTATTCACCGACCTTTATGAAATACATGTAAATTGGTGCCAATCATGGATGAGATTATAATTAAAAAGTGGTTTGAAAGTAGTAATCAGCAAGGAACGGTACAAATTATTGCATGTCTGCATTAGGTCGCTGGAACTTTACTTTTGTTTTCTTCTAAAACCGTGGTGAACATGATTGACAAATACGAATCAAAATGGTTTGAATTCACAGAAAAAGTCCGAGGTTTATTTATTCGTAAACGAAGACAGCTACAATCTAAATCGGGGCGGTGATAACATCGTAATCATTTCAACTGCATGGGCCTTGTCATTTGAAGCTGGCGAATTACTGAATATCAATAGCGGCCGTTATTTGCTAAGGTTAAGATAGTATGGTGACATCACTGTCACTGATATTCCGGGACGAACTGGGAATGACCAGTATTTTTTTATATATAATTAAAAAAAAAAAAAAACGTGAAAACTTTAGATACCGGTTGTTTTATTCATTACAAAATAGTGAAGTGAAAATATGTGAAAGATTTTCTGGTTCCAGTAAGTGTGTACTCAAGTGACAAAATTACATTCCGTGCGATGGCCTATTCCCATGTCATTTGGAAAAATACTGAAACTACATGTAAGACGCTTAATATTTTGGGACTTGAAATACATTTTGAAGAGTGCATTTAATAAATGTTATAATCCATTTATTTTCAGTTTCCGCCCCACCACCCCCCCCCCAAAACCAAATTGTGTCCGGATAAGCGAATATATAAATATGCGGCCATGTATTGATAATTCTTTTTCTGGATTTTAATTCCCTACCTTGAACGCTACGTTGCGATCGTTTTGAAAGAATCTTCTTTTTCTACAAGTAACGATACTTTTTAGTATATTAAATTCAATAAAATAAAAAGTGTTTTTTTAAATATATTTAATATACTTATAATTATATTATATAGTATAGATAGATATAGAGAAATAGAGAGATAAATATAGATATCTATCTATTAGATATATATTATATAATAGGCGAGGAGAATAATCCTTCATGCAGAGTGCTCAATGCTTGAACGCAGAGCGAGATAAATTGATGAACATACTGGAACGGAGTGTACTCGGAGTTCAACGCTTGTGCGATAATAGGACAAATGGCTGCTATTCGGTGGATGCGAAGAATATTATAGCGTTGGGAAGTCGTAGAGAGAAGTTGGTGGTCGTAGAGGGCGGCATTAGATGGAAGGTGGCAAATTGCGGACGGCGGAAAGATATCGTCGTTCGTATATCCTAGGTAATGCTGGAGTGGTTGCTAAGTAGAATTGGTTCTCGTGGCGGCACTTGGATATTAGTTGGGTCGCTTGTTGAGTAGTCTGTGCGTTTGTCGGCATTGATGAGGGCCAGCCTTCTCGGTGAGGCAGAGGTCGCATTTCTTGGTTCCGCTGAGTCGTCGGGGCGCTGGATCGATTTGACCATGTGGATGTCGTAGGGTTGGTTGTTCTTTTTTGAGCTCCACAACGTACTGAGAGTTCTGTGCTTTCTGGTGCGTTTCATTTCTGAAGGAATGTCTATGTGTTTGTTGAATCTAGTCTTGAAAGGTGGTCCCGTCAGTCCGATGTATTTTGATTAGGTCCCTGTTCTCTACTTTGACTTCGGCGCTGTAGACGATGTTAGTTTTCAAACAATTTTCCCTTGCAGCGGGCACAAGCCCTTGTTGCGGCAGTTGCATCCATGTTGTGTAGTGTTGATTATCCTTACGGCGACTTCTTGTTGTGGGTTCATCAAACCCCAGAAGAGATCTCAGCTAAGGATAATCAACTACCACCATGGATGCCTGCCGCACAAGGACTTTGTTCCCGCTGCAAGGAATCTGTTTGAAACCTAACATCGTCTACAGCGCCGAAGTCAAAGTAGCGAACAGGACCTAACCAAACTTTCATCGGACGACGGAACCACCTTCAGACTGATTCACAACAACAAGCCATCCTCATAAATGAAAAGCACCAGAACGGCCACAGAACTCTCCAAGTACGGTGGCAGCTCAATAAGACCAACAACCCACCGAACATCCATGGTCAATCAAATCCAGCGCCCGACCGTACCTCCCAGCGGAACCAAGAAATGGCGACCTCTGCCTCACCGAGAAGCTGGCCATCATCAATCCGACAAACGCAGACTACTCAACAAGCTAACCCAACTCATATCCAAGAACCGCCACGAGAACAAATTCTAATTAGCAACCACTCATCATTACCTAGGATAATCACTACGATATCTCTCCGCCGTCCGCAATTGCCACCGTCCATCTCAGTTCCCGCCCTCTACGACCACCACTTCTCTCTACGACTCCGCAAAACCGCTATATTCTTCGCATCCCCCCGCTAGCCGCCATTGTCTGATGATCGCACAAGCGTGAAACTCCGAATAACACATACCGTTCCAGTAGGTTCATCAATTTATATCATATATATATATATTATATATATATATAATATCTATATATATATATTATATATATTATATATATAATATTAAATCAAGAATACGAAGTAACGGGAGATGAAACATCAAAAGGTTTTGATCTTGGGTGTTTGTTGGGCATTCAATTTACATGTATTAGCCTATTCCATGGGACTGAGATAACGCTCCGTTAAAATCTTTAAAACCATAACAATTACCCAAGTCAATACTTATAACCTATTT